>CM065590.1:286313706-286461478 GCA_033119425.1 Bufotes viridis
AACTGGCACCAGCTATATCTACTGTTAGAAGGTCCTTTTACACCACTTTTATCAGGCAATTATCCAAACATTTCCTATAATTGCCTGATTGTCCTGTGTAGATGAGAGCAGTATTTACATGCAGCAATCGCCTATACTCCATGGGGACAAGCAATCGATACTAACGATCGCTGGTCCGTAGAAAATATTTGTTCCTGAGGCAGCAGACTTCTGTTTAGACAGTACAATCTGCTGCACAGGATTGTGATTTTTGTGTCGGCACAACTAAATGATCACCTGATGAACAGGCGTTTGCCCCTGAGAAAGAACATGCTCCCTGAGATGCCACCTGAAGAGAATCTAAGAGCAATGAATGGGGCAGCAGTGAATTCATGTGAGGTACAGGACTAGTTCCAGTTTTCTTAGAAAGAGATTGTCATGTACAAAATTACATGCGATTTTCATATTTTTAACATCAATCATGGAATAACCCCTTTAACTCTCTCAGACTGAGTTCACCCTTCAGTTATTTGATCAGTTATTGTGAGCCAATAGTGTAACCTACTCAGAGATCAGGTATATTGGAAAGATCTGCACCAGTTCTGTGTTTCTGGTTTTCGCTCACAATAACTGATGGAAATAACTGACCAAATGACCAAAGTGTGATCTCAGCTTCAGTCAGTCACTGTGGCCAGAGAGAAGCCCCTGTGGTGACTCAATTAGGGCATAACACTAATCAGTGCAATGCTCTTCGTGGGCATCTAGGCCTATCAAGAGAACAATAAAGCTGTTATACTGTCATCCAAATTCTACACCTACTTTTATACTGGAGGATTACCCTTCAGATAACATCTTCGACTCATGCGGCGCATTGCTCACGGAAGGCAAGTAGCTTCTCCCCAGTTCCCGCAGCTTTCACGGCAGCCAGGATTTTAGTAGCATCCTGGCTGCCATGGTTACCATTCTTAAAAGCTAAACGTTGGATACGGCGATGCGCTCGAAACGCATGTAGCTTAAAGTCTGATCTGGATGAATGCTTTTCAATGGGCATTAATTCCGGATCTGTTCTGCGGCATGTCTTCAGGATTTTTGGTTGAGGTAAATCCGCAACATGCTGGATTTTGCTACAGCCAAAACGTGGCCGGTCCTGAACTGAAGACATCCTGATGCATCCTGGACGTATTTCTCCATTCAGAATGCATTGGGATAATCCTGATCAGCATCTTTCCGGCATAGAGCCCCGCCCGACGGAAAGAAAACGCGAGATGTGAAAGGGGCCATAGTCGAGTCCAGGATTGCAAGGGTAGGGCACTGCAGCGGTGATCCCATAGTAACAAATGAGGCTGCAGGTCTTCTTAAAGCCACTGTCACAGGACAGCATTTAGTCGGTGTTTTTTTATCGGTACTCGTAAACCAAAACCAGAAGTGGGTCCAATGCACAGAACAGGCATAAATCTTTCCATTACACTTTTTCTCTGTAGGATCCACTTCCGGTTTTTGCTTACAAATGCTGATGAAAAATAGTGACTGTTTGAAAGTGATCCAAGACCTACACTAGAACCTGACATCCATATCACTAGCCATCCGTAGCAAGTTACTTTCTCTACTTTTCTCTTGACAGGCACCAACAGAGTAGCACAAGGTCTCCTCAGTGCAATACGACAAGTGGAGCTCTTTGTTGCAATGGGTGTATTTCGGCTCTTCCGGAAAACTCTTTGGCAAGGAGACGAACACCAGTTAGCAGCGGCACTGGGTAAATAAAAACAACTCCCAACCCCCCATTTTCCCTTCTCTTGTCACTCACCGGAGGAGGAAGGCAGCAGAGGGGGTAGTGTTGGCCACTGAACATGACAGAACATGCTGGCAACTGCTGGGTGCTGCACCCTGGGATGTGCTGTCCGGTGTGTAAAGGAAAGCCTTGGGTTACTGTTGTAACAGTATATGACAGAGGGACAGGTCCCTGGTGTACCTAGAAAACAATACAATTAACAACTGTACTACTGAGGCAGTACACGGAACCTGTCTTAAACTTCTATTGAACGCACATTAAAAGCAAAATAAAAGTTTGGAACTGCGCAGTTTTCAAACTGTCACAAAACAACAGCATCTACCAATTATTATTTGTAGGTCCAAGTGAACAAGACGATCAGGCGATCATCAGGAACAAATATTCCTACAAACGCTCATTCTCAAACACAAGCGCTTGTTCACAAGGTGAAAGCATCGCTCATGCAGACACCAAAATCATCAGTTTGTAGGCAGCAGATTGCCTTGTGTACACAGCCATCTGCTGCCTAGAAAGAATGAATCTGTCTGGGGACAAGCCGTGAGCTTGTTCCTATACATTGGAGGTGACTGCTGCATGAAAACAGCAATGTAGAGAAATGCGCAGCACTGCTCCAATTCAGTCAATGGTGTTTTATTTAATTAGGCAGCATACATAGGTATGTATGCTGCCCAACTACTAAATAAAACCCATTGACTGAGCGCTGCAGATTTCTCTACACTGCTGTTTCTACTGAGATCCCGAGCCAAGAACCCCTTACCGCATGCACTGCATTGCCCTGAATGCATAACCAGGTGACTCGAACATTGAATATGGATTTATCCCACTAAGGGGCTTGGAGTGCTGCTTATCTTTCGTATGTATCTGCTGCAAGAAGGCATTTATCAAGAACATGACAGCCAGATTAGTGGGTTGGCTATCGGGAACAAAAGTTCCTACGAATACTGCTCCAGGCAATCTGCCTGTGTAAAGGTAGCTGCTGATCACCTGATGAATGAGCAAAAACGCTCGTCCATCATGTGATCCTGTCGCTCGTGCAGGCACCTAAATTACCGCTTTCTAAGCAGCAGGTTGTGCTGTCTAAATAGCGGTCTGCTGCCCAGAAACAATGCAGCTGTGTAGAATGGGCAGTCGCAATTTGCTTCACCTCCACCAAATGAGCAGCTGACTGAGGAAGGTATGCTTCCTTTCCAGACAATCTGCCGCTGTTCGGCATGGTAAACGCTCCTTAAGAGAGAAGACACATCAATCTGAACTATGAGAAATCCAGTTACCTGCCTCATGAAGGTCAACCATGAATGGGTTTGCTGGGTGGAGGTGCAGTGGGGTGGAGCATTCGTGGTGGAGGCTGGTGAGGGCAAAAACTCTGTGTTCATCTACAGGAAAGAAAGCAGCCCGGAAAGAATTATCATCCTGAATGAGGATGCCCTGTTGAGGTCTGTCCTCCTGCCTCTCACTGACGCCTCGTTGGAGGACTATGAATAAGGAAAAAAAAAATTTGAGACAAAGAACATATATTCCAGAAAGAAAAACATGTATTTCCAATTATATGGAAAACCTCTCTAGAAACAAGTTTGCTTTGAATAAGACAACGCAGTAAATTGACAGACATCATGAACTATGGTCTCTTCAATTTATGGCCAATTTGGACAGAACTTTGCATATTGCCATTACTAACAATACTCTCCCCACTCTTACTGCAAGGTATCAAAACAACCATAGAAGAGAAAACTAAAGGGTCTGTTACACGAGCAGATGATGGGGAATGTACACTTTCTTGCCTTATTGCGCCACATAAACATCAGCTGACAAACCGCAAACACTTGTGTGTCGGCTAATCTGATCTTTGAGGAGAAATGCTTCTGTGGCCTCATAAATGGTGTCATTCTGGTCAGTATCTATGCTTGGTATCTGTAAGCCAGTAGTACAAAGCTTCCATTGCTTTTCTGGCTGTAGGTTCCACTCCTGATTTGCATAATACAGACATGTGAATGAGGGCCTTAAAGTGGTTGTCCCACCAAAAATATTCTAGTTTTTAAACAAGCACCTGGACCTGAATATTTTTGTAATTGCAAGTAATTAAAAATTTAGCATAGCCACTGAGTTTTTCAATAAAATGTATCTGTACAGCGCCACCTGCTTTGTTTTTTTTCTTATTTCTTTGTCCTGCTCACTGAGATGGCCGCACATGCTTAGTTTCATCCTTCAACTGCCTCCTGAGCTGTGATAGGGAGAGCTGAGACACGCCCTGAGCTGTGATAGGGAGAGCTGAGACACGCCTCTGAGCTGTGATAGGGAGAGCTGAGATACGCCTCCTGAGCTGTGATAGGGAGAGCTGAGACACGCCTCCTGAGCTGTGATAGGGAGAGCTGAGACACGCCCTGAGCTGTGATGGGGAGAGCTGAGACACGCCCCTGAGCTGTGATAGGGAGAGCTGAGACACGCCTCCTGAGCTGTGATAGGGAGAGCTGAGGCACGCCTCCTGAGCTGTGATAGGGAGAGCTGAGACACGCCTCCTGAGCTGTGATAGGGAGAGCTGAGACACGCCCTGAGCTGTGATAGGGAGAGCTGAGACACGCCTCCTGAGCTGTGATAGGAGAGAGCTGAGACACGCCTCCTGAGCTGTGATAGGGAGAGCTTAGACACGCCCCTGAGCTGTGATAGGGAGAGCTGAGACATGCCTCCTGAGCTGTGATAGGCAGAGCTGAGACACGCCTCCTGAGCTGTGATGGGGAGAGCTGGGACACGACGCCTGAGCTGTGATAGGAAGAGCTGAGACACGCCTCCTGAGCTGTGATGGGAAGAGCTGAGACACGCCTCCTGAGCTGTGATGGGGAGAGCTGAGACACGCCTCCTGAGCTGTGATCGCGAGAGCTGAGACACGCCTCCTGAGCTGTCATAGGGAGAGCTGAGACACGCCTCCTGAGCTGTGATAGGGAGAGCAGAGACACGCCTCCTGAGCTGTGATGGGGAGAGCAGAGACACGCCTCCTGAGCTGTGATGGGGAGAGCAGAGACACGCCTCCTGAGCTGTGATGGGGAGAGCAGAGACACGCCTCCTGAGCTGTGATGGGGAGAGCAGAGACACGCCTCCTGAGCTGTGATGGGGAGAGCAGAGACACAAACCCTTAGCCACCACAGAAAGACACTCCCCTTGAGCCGCCAGCTTGATATAAACCTAGCAGAGCAAGATCTCTGGATCCATGTGAGGTACAGGGCTGGTTCTAAATTTGTCAGAAAGATTGTCATGCACTATATGATTTCTGATTTCCATTTTTTGCATTAGTCAACAGATAACTCCTTTAACCCCTCCAGGACCCTGGGACGAGGAATGCTCGTCCTAACTGAGCGGTACTTAGCGCATTAGGACGGGCATTCTCGTCCTACAGTTAAACTGTCACCATGTCTGCAGAGATGGTGACAGCGCTGAGACCCGGCTGTTACACACAGCCAGGAGTCTCAGCTAACCAGCCGGGACCAATCAGAGCGGTCCCCGGCCAGCGATCGCTCCGATTGGCTAGTCTGTACAGACTAGCCAATCAGAGGATTCTATTGCCGGCTGAAAGGTTCTGATCCCGCTGGGATTCAGAACCTTATGTAATGTATAAAAAAAAAAAAAAAAACACATCCCCACTATATCCCCCAGTCCTCAATGTCCCCCCACCCCCCAGCGTGCGGGCAGAGCAGGAAGTGCTGATCCCCGCCCGCCTCCTGTGTAGTATTCATTGGTGGCAGTGGTTGAGCAGAGTGTCAGCACATTGCTGACACTCTGATAAAAACGGCTGGCATCTGTGCTTGTACAGGTGCCAGCTGTTTAACCTTCCATGCCGCGGCCCGGACAGACCGCGGCATGGAAGAGGTTAATGGGAGGGAGCTCCCTCCCTCTCCCATCGGGGAGCTGCTGTGCCTTTGCAGCCACCGGACAGGATGGGATCACCCTCTGCTCAGCTCTGGCAGTGGGTGATGGTTACCATGGCAACAGGATGCCTTCAGAGGCGTCCTGCTTGCCATGGTAATAGTAACTCTGATCAGACTTCTGCTAAAGGCAGAAGTGTGACCAGACAATGTAAAGTACAAAATACAGTACACTATATAGTGTACTGTACTATATAGACACCAGATCCACTGGATCGTCAAAAAAAAAAAAAAAAAAAAGTTTAAAATATCACTGAATAAAATTTTTAAAAATAACATACACTATACATATTATCTATCGCTGCGTCCGTAAAAGCCTGCTCTATAAAAATATCACATGACCCGAACCCCTCAGGTGAGCGCCATTAAAAAAAAAAAAATTGTGTAAATAAGCCATTTTTTGGCACCTTACATCGCTAAAAGTGTAATACAAAGCGATCAAAAAGGCATATGCCTCCCAAAATAGTAATCAAACTGCTATCTCATCCTGCAAAAAATGAGCCCCTACCTAAAACAATTGCCCAAAAAATAAAAAACTATGGCTCTCAGACTAAAAACATGATTTTTTTGTTTCAAAAATGCTTTATAGTGTTAAATGTAAAAAAACAACTAAAAGTAGACATATTAGGTATCTCCACGTCCGTAAGAATCTGTCCTATAAAAATATCACATGACCTAACCCCTCAAGTGAACACTGTAAAAATAAGAGTTAATAAAAACTGTCAAAAAGCCATTTTTTTGTCACCTTGCATCACAAAAAGTGTAATAGCAAGCGATCAAAAAGTTATATGACCCCCAAATAGTGACAATCTAACCGTCACCTCATCCCGCAAAAATTATACCCAACCTGAGAGACAATCGCCTAAAAACTGAAAAAAATATATGGCTCTCAGACTATGGAAACGCTAAAACATGTTTTTTTTTTTGTTTTGAAAAGGATATTATTGTGTAAAACCAAAATAAATAAAAAAAAGGTATACATATTAGGTATCGCCGCGTCCGTAAGGACCTGCTCTAAAGTCATATGCACCCCAAAATAGTACCACTCCAACCGCCATCTCATCCCGCAAAAAATGAGCCCCTACATAGGACAATCGCCCCAAAAAATAAAAATATGGCTTTCAGAATGTGGAGACACTAAAAAATAAATGCTTTATGTAAAACTGAAACAAAACCCCCCAAAAAGTAGTCATATTTTGTATTGTCGTGTGCGTAACAACCTGCTCCATAGAAATAGCACACAATCTAACCTGTACCTGTCAGTTCAACGATGTAAATAACAAAATAAAAACTGTCCCAAAACAGCTATTTTTTTCTCTCCAATTTTTCATTTTAATCAATTTTTCCAGTAACAAAGCAAAGGTTAACAGCTAAACAAAACTCAATATTTATTCCCCCGATTCTGTAGTTTGCAGAAACACCCCATATGTGGTCGTAAACTGCTGTATGGCCAAACGGCAGGGCATAGAAGTAAGAGAACCCCATATGGTTTTTGGAAGGCGGATTTTGCTGGACTGGTTTTTTGACACCATGTCCGATTTGAAGCCCCCCTGATGCACCCCTACAGAAGAAACTCCAAAAAAGTGACCCCATTTTGGAAACTACAGGATAGGGTGGCGGTTTATGATTTTGGTTGCTCTCGAGTTGTTTCGGTACCAAAATTTTGATTCGGTATCGATACCATAAAAAAGTATTGCGATACTCGATACCACGCGAAAAAACGCCAAAAAAATCTGCGTGCGTTCCACATTTTATGGAACCGCCGGCTCATAATACAAAAGTCCTATCCTACTTTTTTACGGCGACTAAAAGAAAATGGCGAATCGTGCAATTTTTTTTTTTTTACGGCGTTCACCGCATGAAAGTGGATTTTTTAATAGTTTGGACTTTTGAGACGCAGCGATATGTATTTTATTTATTGTTTATATTTTATATGTAAAATTGGGAAACGTTTTTTTTTCTTTTACGGTTTATTAACCATTTCCCCCTTAGGGGCTAGAACCTGGAATCATTTTCATCCTATTCACCCTAATAGAGCTCTATCAGGGTGAATAGGATCTCACCCTCTCCCTGCTTCCCTGTGCACACAGCAGCAGGGAGCAGACTATGGCAGCCAGGACTTCAGAAGCGTCCTGGTTACCATGGTAACCGATCGGAGCCCCAGCATTACACTGCTGGGGCTCTGATCACTGCCACTGCACCACCAATGAGGAGGAGGTGAGGGGACCCTGTGGCCACTGCCACCAATGCTTTTATTACTGGGGGGAGGGCGCACTGGCCACCAATAATGTATTTAATACTGGGGACAGGGGAGCCACACTGGCCACCAATGTTTTAATACAGGGGACGGAGGGGGCGGAGCACTGGCCAGCAATACCTAGTACCGTTTCATATATAAATGCAGGCAGAAGACACACGCTGCCGGCACCTGCCTGTGACCCATCGCTGCGATCAGAGGCAATTAACCCCTCAGGTGCAGCACCTGAGGGGTTAATTGCCGCGGATCGCAGCGCTCTGTCACAGGCAGGTGCCGGCAGCGTGTGTCTTCTGCCTGCATTTATATGAAACGGTACTAGGCATTGCTGGCCAGTGCCCCTTCACCCCCTTCTCCGCCCCTCTCCCTCTATTGGTTGCAGCGGTAGCACAGGGGAGGGAGAGACTGCCTCCTTCTCTCTGTGCTGCCGAGGAGAACATGGCGCGCTGAGAGCAGCGCAGCCACGTTCTCTGATACTGGGCTGTGCAGTAGCGCAGCCCAGTATCGATAAAATACTAATCCTGGTATCGAGCTCGATACCAGAGAAAGTATCGATTGGGTATCGAAAGTTCGATACCGAAACAACCCTAGGTTGCTCTATATTACACTCTTTTTGAGGCAAGGTAACAAAAAAAAAAAAAAAATCGAAATTCTGAAATTTCATCTCCATTTACCAATAACTCTTGTGGAACACCTAAAGGGTTAACAAAGTTTGTAAAACCGGTTTTGAATACCTTGAGGGGTGTAGTTTCTTAGATGGAGTCACTTTTATGGAGTTTCTACTCTAGGGGTGCATCAGGGGGGCTTTGACTGGTGTCAAAAAACCAGTCCAGCAAAATCCGCCTTCCAAAAACCATATGGCGTTCCTTTCCTTCTGCTCCCTGCCGTTTGGCCATACAGCAGTTTACGACCACATATGGGGCGTTTCTGCAAACTACAGAATCAGGGCAATAAATATTACATTTTGTTTGGCTGCTAACCCTTGCTTTGTTACTGGAAAAAATGGATTAAAATGGAAAATGTTCCCAAAAAAAAAATTAAATAAAAAAATTCTGAAATTTCATCTCCATTTCCCAATAACTCTTGTGGAAAACCTAAAGGGTTAATGATGTTGGTAAAATCAGTTTTGAATACCTTGAGGGGTGTAGTTTCTAGAATGTGGTCATTTTTGGGTGGTTTCTATTATGCAAGCCTCACAAAGTGCCTTCAGACCTGAACTAGTCCCTAAAAAGTGGGTTTTTGAAAATTTCTGAAAAATTTCAAGATTTGCTTCTAAACTTCTAAGCCTTGTAACGTCCCCAAAAAATGAAATGGCATTCCCAAAATGATCGATACATGAAGTAGACATATGGGGAATATAAACCAATAATTTTTTTGGTGGTATTACTATGTATTATAGAAGTAGAGAAATTGAAATTTGAAAATTGCAAATTTTTCCAAATGTTTGATAAATTTGGTATTTTTTATAAATAAAAATGAAATTTTTTACTCCATTTTAGCACTGTCATGAAGTACAATATGTGACAAAAAAAAGTCTTAGAATGGCCTGGATAAGAAAAAGCATTTTAAAGTTATCACCACATAAAGTGACACTGGTCAGATTTGCAAAAACTGGCCTGGTCCTTAAGGTGAAATAAAGCTGGGTCCTTAAGGGGTTAAGACCTCCATACACATTAGTCTATGGTTAGCTGAACCTGCCAAGAATGACGGGTTTGCTCGGCACTCTAAGGTGCATGGGGAGCTCCAGACTCTCCTCCAACGGATGATGTCGGAGGAGAGAAAGATAGGGTGAAGTGAATATTTTCACTTGATCCTTTTATTCTTCAAGGAGATAAGCCACCACCAGAAGTGTCTGGCAGCAGCAGCTTTCTCCATTCTCCCCATTGAAAACACGTTCAGCTCAGCCAAAACATGTATGTGTATGGGGAAGCTGGGAGGGAGTAGAGAGAGAGAGCTGCCGGCTGAACAACAGTTCCGTCAGCAGCTATTGAATCTTTATGGGGGCCTTTAGACTTTTCTTATATTCCTGCTTCTTGCGCAAGGCAAGCCTGGTTTCGAACCAATTGCAGGCCTTAGCGGTTACATCTCCAGTAACATATCCTGGTCCTGCGGTGACTGGAAGTGGCCAGTGATGGAGCAGCAGTGGAATTGTGGACAGGTAGGCCTTATTTTTTATGTTAACAGGCACAGGTCTGGACCATAGGGGTGTCAGCTACAAAGACAGACAACCCCTTAAATCAGAAGTGGGGCAGACAGCTAAACCACCCTACCTGTTGTCCTCATGTGAAATCTAGCCAATGCTTTTTACCAGACTGTCAGAGCAGCATGACATTGTATTCAGGATAGGCTCGTAATTCTCAAAATTTCTGGCTTTAAAGCAATCCAATCCAGAGAGTTGACAATCTTGAACCAAAACTATATCTAGGATTGTTATCTGATCAGTAGCCAAGACATCCAGGTAGAACTGTTACAAAGATCTGGGTTTCTACTACCCGGCCAGAGGAGGCACATGACTTCAGATGGCTATGTCTAACATCGCCGGTTCATGCCATGCCATCATTCCTCTCATGTCTTTACTACTGAGGAGGAATACAGTCTGCTGCTGTTTTATGCTTGAGGACCAACAACTTTTCTTTCAGCCATGTTGTCACAAACCATATGCATTTTGCTACCGAGCCCAAAACAAGAGAAAGCCTATGATGCGCGCTATGTTAGAATGTGATACCTTTTCCAGAGCCCCCGCAGCTCCTACCTTCGCCTGAGGTGTGCTGGGGTGCTGCAGGGTCCAAAGAACCTCCGCTGGTTTATGGGGGCTGAAGGAGGCCACCTATTCACTGCCAGCTCCCATGGTCGCATTTGTGATGTCGGGAAGGCAAAGTGGCAAGCAGGGCTTTTCCAACAAAGAGTAACTTAACTGCAGTTATTCGTTCTGTGAAAAATAACATTAGGAGTTAAAATAAATGAAGTAATAATCCAATAACAGCCAGTGAATTACTCGTCACAGTCAGATTATACACTCAGGGTTGCCAAGAACCAAGAGGATATCGGAAACCTTCTTTACTGTATAGTCCTTGGCATAGCCAGCCAATCATGGCACAGCTCACTGTATAAATCCACAGTTATAGACTTAGTGACGAGAAGTCAGAGGTCTTCTGAATATTTTGTACTTTAGGTGAATGGTTCTCTGACCAGAAAATATTTCCACATTTGCACAGTGCAGTTATGGTTCATCCTGTTTAGCCAACAAATTCAGCCCCTATAGATATGGTCTAATGAGCTTCAACACGTCCAAAAGCAAGATAAATAAGCAAACATACAAGAAGGCATGGTAAATAGCCTAATAGAAGTAACTTTCTATGACTGGTAATCTGGTACGTCATTCAGAATCTCCCTGAAAAACCATCAAGCCTGAGTAGAGCGACAAGGTGGACTTCGTCTGACCACATTTATAGGACATCTTGATTTGTTGAATATCCTGGGAGCCTTACCAGAAGGATGAGTACGGTCGTTACATTGTGGTATTTAAAGAGGTTGTACCAAGTTTAGAAGTTATCTTCTATGCATTGCTGGGAGTCCGACTGCTGTACTTGCATAGGATAGGGGATAACTAACTGATCGCTGGGAGTCCGACTGCTGTACTTGGCCATCTCTAGCGGTCCCATAGAGGATGAATGGAGCGGCGGGAAGTATGCCTTACCTGCTGCTCCATGAGATCAGAAGAACCCGTTCTCGAGATCGGTGCCGGTACCAAGCAGTTGGAACCCCATCCCGAGGTTAGAGGATCACTTCTATACTTGGCAACTAGTAGGGCTATTGGTAGTGGCTTGCAGACACTTCATCTTCTGATTTTCCTTCAGTCTCCTAGCCGCCCAGTCATCTCCATTGCTAACAGACACTTGTCGCTCCATATTCCTGGCGGCTCGTTAGTGAAGTGGATTGGCAAACAGTCAGGTGGTGTCAAGCTGATGTTGCATAGTCCAACTGATTGACCTCAAAATAGCAGGCTGAGCAGAGGGTTTTTCAAGGGCTTCTGAACGCATGGCCTCAGTGCTGAGTAACATTAGCCAGACACTGCTACTAAATACTTGGCTACTGAATTTGTAGCACCCGATGGCAGGGTTTATACATGCCATAATACCCCTCATAATGCATAGAGAAGCACCTGTACCCAAAAACGCATAGGGTGAAGTATAGGGCAGAGGGCCCTAGTTTTTATTCAGTGTCAGGACAGGTGCGAGTGTCATTTACAAAGTGATTTGTAATACTTATCTGCAAAAATATCTGAATAGTACACAGGCGAAAACTACAGTAGTGTGCATGAAGCCTTAGATAAAAGTGCAATGCACCACATTTATCATCAGGCCTCAGCCACTGTGATACATTTGGTGCATGTCTAGACAGCCTAAATGTATGCCAATTATAGCAGGGCTTCTTAAACTTTTTATTCTCAGTCCCCACCAGCCAACCCATGGTGAGGCCTCACCAGCAACCAAATACAACCGTGCAGCACCACATTACGTCAGAAGTAGCACAAAACATACCACAGTGGAGCATAACATACCAACCCAACAGCCCGAATAACACAATGCAGCACAAAATTATTTCCAATGCTGCCAAACACCACAACATATCACAAAATACCCCCCAGCAGCACAAAACCTCCCCAGACGTTGCCCCTCTGTGGTGGCCAGCGAAGCTGCCACCGTCTCCTGTTGTCTCCAAGATATGGAGTAGAGAAATGAGAAGGTGAGACACGGGCCAAGGCATTGAGCCAGCCCTACATTTAGTGTGCTGCCTTGACTTTCTGGGCAGAACCAGCGCTTCCAAAGAATACAGCAGTACACACCTATCACATCCAGTGAGGTCTCTTCTGTTTGTAGACATCCTCTTTTCTCATCTTCTCCATACGCTTCAAACCACCAGGACAACTTTTTCCAGCCATATCTCGTCTCTGCAGAGTTAGCCACACAGAAATCTTAGATTCCTCACTTTTCCATCATCCTCTCCACCAAATTCCCCCATCCCAGTGGCCCAACAGGGTCAGCCTGCTGCTACCCCCAATACTGTGCTCCCAAATAATAAAGAAATAAATGTCTCACACAGATAGTCCTCCCCTGAATATATTAGTAATACACAGACAACATCCTGAGGGCCAGAACTTCGTCACATCTCGCTGTGCAAACTGCAAGATGGGATCGAACCCTTAAAGGAATCTGTCACCAGCTACCCACCTATCAAACTGTTTAATTAAAACACTGTTTTCCTTTGGTTGATCCGAGGCTTCGTTCTCAAGTCATTATACTTTTCCTCAACATGCAAATTGGGCCTTTAGTGAAATGAGGGTGTCACCATTGCTCTTGTTGCACCCAAGCTTCACTTGTTTCTGTGGCCAGACCTCCCTCATCCCGTCAATTAAAGCAGAGAGGCCACAGAAATGAGTGGAGCTTGGGTGCAACAAATGCATGGTGCTACCCTCATTGCACCAAAGGCCTAATCTGCATATGAAGAATAAGTATTATAACTCAGGGTTGGAGCCTCGGATCTACAAAGGGAAAACAATGTTTTAATCAGATAAACCACAGCTATGTGTCGATGCAAACAGTTTGATAGGGAGGTCACTGGTGACAGATTCCCTTTAAGTGCCCTGAAAAATAATTTCAGCAAGTACATCGTGCCCCAATAGTAATAGTGCTCAAGCAGTGCCCCCAATAGTAATAGTGCTCACCCAACACCCCCAAAATAATTGTACCAAGCAGTGCCCTAAATAGTTAAAGTACTCATATAGTGCCCACAGTAGTAATATGCCCCCCCTATAGTGGCCCAAGTAGGAATATACTTCCCCAGAGCTGAATGCCTCCAGTTACAATAACACCCCTGTTATATGCTCTCTGTGTGGCCAAAAAAAGGGGGGTTGGAGTTTTGTAAAAAAAATAAAAATAAATCAAATACTCACTTCTGCTCCACGACCACAGGTTTCTTCTGGCCTGCACTGCCTGCCTCCTAGCACAAGCAATCACGATGACGTCATCACATCACTTGTGTTATGTGTTCTCATGGGCTTCAGGCCTAGTGGCCTATAAGGGTGAAAAGCCGAGCTGGGAGCCACTGGCTACCATGCCCCGCCACAGTAGTGAACTGACAGCTGAATTCAGGAGGTCGACCCAAACCTGGCTTCACCAATGAGGCGCACTTCACAGTTTGAGCACTGATCTATAGGACTGGCAAATCTGCCCAAATGAATTTTAACTTTCCTATGAAATCAAAAGATACCATGTCAGTGGGCTCTGTAACTAAAGGGTCAAGAGAGCAGCCTGCTTTGACCATCCTGAGTGAACCAATGAGAACAATGCTCAGGCTAGAGAATGCTTAAATTAGGGTTTCTCAACTCCGGTCCTCGAGACCCACCTACCGGTCAGGATTTGAGAATGTCCCACAGAATGAATACCTGTGGTAAGTCCTGATGCATGGACACTAATTATATCACCTGCTCAGTACTAAGGAAATCCTGAAAACATGACCGTAGGTGGGTCTGAGGAACAGAGGTGAGAAACCCTGGCTTAAATGCTATGGCAACCTTTGGGGGCATTTTTTATTATTACATTCTACTCATTTTGGGCTACAAATCATTTTATTAATTTGTCTTTATCAACATTGTTCACCCTTCCTCTGTACAGCTGTTCTGTGTATTTGTAGAGTGGCAGGCTTTCTTCTTACATAGAATCTCCTTAGATAGAAGCCCTGATGGATCATGTTTAGCCCTTATCTCTGAGCTCCCGACAGGATATAAACAATTGAGATATGAACGTTTATTGTTGGTGTTAGAACAAGATAACATCCACTCACACACTCTCCACGTGCCTTTCATGGTATCCAAAAGCGCCCCTGGCCAACTTGATTGCCAAATCTCTCCCCCATCGAGAATATCTGGGACTGGAAGGGGTGATTGATCTCCTATACACAGCACCCAACAACCACCTTGGCTGAACTATGGGCTCTAGCTGAAACATTTTGGAATGACATAACACAGGAGGATATCCAGCATCTGTATGACCATTACCATGCCACAGTGGTAGCCTGTATCACAGCGAGGGGATATACCACCCAGTAGTAATGTGACCCTGCTGTAGAACCCAAAATAAAGGTGCACCACCTTGGTTGTGTGATCATTGACCAAGCACCACTAGTGGCTGACACTTTGCCAATCTCAGTTCAGTTGCATCAAGGGGTTATTCAAGACTAATACAGACATCCCAGAGTAGCCAACCGATGGTGCTGATTAGGGATGAGCGAATCGACTTCGGATGAAAACTTAGTTTCAATACTGTACAAAGCCTATTATAATGTATTGGTGGTGACCTGCTCCCTTGTGTCTCGTAACCAATTGTTGTGACAGTGTCAAACCCCTCTCCCCGTTGACGGATGTTATTTTCAGTGCTGCAGGAGGAGGAAGATCTGGCCCGGGAGCGACAGTCACCGAACTCAGCAGAGAGGACCAGGTAATTATGATCATAACCACTGGTCGGCCACCCTGGGAGGTCTTTATTAGGCTTTGATAACTAAGTTTTCCAGGTGTTCCTTTCATTTTCTGGTAGTGTATGTTATTTCCTACTTAAAGGGGTTGTTTCATCATGGACAATGAGGGCATATCGCTATTGTCTGATAGGTGAGGCTCCCGCTGGGACCTGCACCTATAGAGAACAGAGCCCTGCAAGGTGGCGGCTGGAGGACTCCGGTCCAGCCACCACCAAGCCAGCTCCCCATAGAAGTGAATGGGAGCGTACAGCGCATGCGCGGCCCCCACTCTCATTCATTTCTATGGGGCCGACTGAAATAGCCGACCTCATAGAAAATGAATGGAGGCGGCTGCGCATGCGCAGTGCGTCTTCTTCACTTGCGGTCTCCGTTCTCTATATAGGTACAGGGACCTGCACCTATAAGACAATGGGGGCAAATCTAGTGATATGCCCCCATTGTCCATGATGAACAACCCCTTTAAAAGAAAGCCTCGAGATTAGTTAGAGATGTCGCTTTATAGAAAGTGTTGGGCATGACATTTACCTGAAGAGGCTATAACCTTTACAATGGCTCAGAATTAGTGGGACAGTCAGCCCACATGCCACAGCCTGACCCAATAAGCTGCTATAGATGGAGCTGTATTTATTGAGGACTCCAAGTTTCTATTGCAATGCTGCACCAGTTTCTGGCCGCTATGGATTTTGGTACAGATTTAGTAGAATTCTTGGTCAGTTTATTTGCACATGGTACACAACACCCTCAGTACATTATGCAGTCAACATTATAGTGGCTATTTATTAACTATTTGACGACCAGCCCCATACATACAGAGTATCTCCCATAAGTGAGTACACCCCTCACATTTTTATAATTATTTTATAACATCTTTTCATGGGACAACACTGAAGATATGACACTTTGATACAATGTAAAGTAGTCAGTGTACGGCTTGTATAACAATGAAAATTTGGTGTGCCCTCAAAATAACACAGCCATTAATGTCTAAACCGCTGGCAGCAAAAGTGAGTACACCCCTAAGGGGAAATGGCCAAATTGTTCCCAAATAGCCATTTTCCCTCCCCGGTGTCATGTGACTCATTAGTGTTATAAGGTCTCAGGTGTGATACAGTTGGTGTTATCCTCTCACACTGGTCACTGGAAGTTCAACATGGCACCTCATGGCAAAGAACTCTCTGAAGATCTGAAAAAAAGAATTGTTGCTCTACATAAAGATGTCCCAGGATGTAAGAAGATTGGCAACACCCTGAAACTGAGCTGCAGCACGGCGGCCAAGACCATACAGTGGTTTAACAAGACAGGTTCCACTCAGAACAGACCTCACCATGGTCGTCCAAAGAAGTTGAGTGCACGTGCTCAGCGTCATATCCAGAGGTTGTCTTTTTAAAATAGATGTATGAGTGATGCCAGCATTGCTGCAGAAGTAAAGGGGTTGGGGGGGGTCAGCCTCTCAGTGCTCAGACCATACTCTGCACACTGCATCAAATAGGCCTGCATGGCTGTCCTCCCAGAAGGAAGCCTCTTCTAAAAATGATGCACACAGTTTGCTGAAGACAAGCATACTAAGGACATGGATTACTGCAACCATGACCTGTGGTCTGATGAGACCAAGATAAACTTATTTGGTTCAGATGGTGTCAAGTGTGTCTGGCGGCAACCAGGTGAGGAGTACAAAGACAAGTGTGTCTTGCCTACAGTGAAGCATGGTGGTTGGAGTGTCATATATTGGGGCTGCATGAGTGCTGCTGGCTGTGGGGAGCTACAGTTCATTGAGGGAACCATAAATGCCAACATGTACTGTAAAATACTGAAGCAGAGCATGATACCCTGCCTTCGGAAACTGGGCCACAGGGCGGTATTCGAACATGATAACTTCCCCCAAACACACCTCCAACAACCAGCGCTTTGCTAAAGAAACTGAGGGTAAAGGTGCTTGACTGGCCAAGCATGTCTCCAAACTATTGAGCATCTGTGGGGCATCCTCAAACGGAAGCTCGAGGAGTGCAAGATCTCCAACGTCCACCAGCTCCGTAATGTGGTCATGGAGGAGTGGAAGAGGATTCCAGTGGCAAACTGTGAAGCTCTAGTGAACTCGATGCCCAAGAGAGTTAAGATAGTGCTGGAAAATAATGGTGGCTACACAAAATATTGACACTTTGGGCATAATTTGCCCATTTTCATTTAGGGGTGTACTCACTTTTGTTACCAGCGGTTTAGACATCAATGGCTGTGTGTTGAGTTATTTTGCGGGGACACCCAATTTACATAGTTATACAAGCTGTGCACTGACTACTTTACATTGTATCAAAGTGTCAGATCTTTAGTGTTGTCCCATGAAAAGATAGAATAAAACATTTACAAAAATGTGAGGGGTGTAGTCGCTTTTGTGAGATACTGTATACGACAGAAGTCTTCACTTTAGGCTACTTTCACACTGGCGTTTTGGGTTCCGTTTGTAAGATCCGTTTCAGTAATGGCAATGCCCCCATTGCTCCCAGAGGCTCATTTCCATCTATTAAAATATAATTTTGCAGCAATGGGAGCACATATGAACATGGGACCAACACAGATGCCTTCAGCTGCCAATTGCACATGTAACAGGTCGGCCAGTGTCATAGGTATAAATCTGCTGACAGATGCCCTTTAAATATGGAGCCCACTTGTGGGTAGATAGGGCGCCATAGCTGCTGGGTTTCTGTTTTAAACAGTAGAGACTCAGGGCTAAAGTCTGCAATTGGCAACACCACCAAGCACAGAAATGTAACCCGTCAGATGCTGTGGTCAAACATGAGTGCTGCGCTTCAGGGCCTGGAACGGCTCCCCCGCATAGAAATCGGAGGATGCCGTTTGTTCGCTCTGATGCACTGGGTCTCTCTGAAGAAACCTGGCGTATCTGAGGTGGAGTTCCTATGGTGGTCTGCAGGTGTCCGAGCTCCATAGGATATTGTTTTTTAAAAAGAGCTTACAGTGCAATGCTAATTCATTGCAACGTAAGCTAAAATAGATATGAAGTTTGCCTATTCTAGCACCTTAGGTGGGGCTACAAAAAGTTAAAAAAAAATAAAAAAATAAAACATGAGTTATTGATGCGCCCCAAAGTGCCCAAACTGTTAAAATATAAACGTATTTAGCCCAAAAGCAGATTCGCCATTTTTTCTTTGCTTAGCTCCCCTTCCCCCCAAAAAAATGTAACCAAAAGTGATGAAAAAGTCAGACAATCCAAAAGATAAACAGAAAATACAGATCATCCTGCAAAAATGAGCCCTCAAGCTGCTTTGTAGCCGTAACTATAAAAGAGTTATAGGGGTCAGAATAAGTCAATGAAAAGAAAATTTTCCAACATTTCCCCCCCCCCAGTATGAAAACACAAGAAAAACTACATAATGGTATTGTTGTATTAATAACTGACCCGGAGAATAAAGGTAACAGGTCACCTTTACCAGATAGGGAACGCCGTAAAGACAAAACCCGCACAACTGTGTTGTAATTTTTGGGGGACCAATCAAAGCAGAAGACCGGCACTCCAAACTTGCTGGTGAAGAGAGAATTTATTGTCACATATTAATACAGTGACGCGTTTTCGGCACACGTGGTGCTACTTGTTCAGTTTGAGAAAGGCACCACGTGTGCCGAAACGCGTCGCTGTATTAATATGTGACAATAAATTCTCTCTTCATCAGCAAGTTTGGAGTGCCGGTCCTCTGCTTTGACTGCCCACCAGGGTAAGTCATTATCTTTTCCAGGATAACCCCTTTAATAATCCTCTGTTATTTGCGCCCCGACTTTAGCAGGGTTGTTACCTTTAGGCCTTGCATTTCAAGAGCGACAGTGCATCTAGTCACGCCGCAAATCCCACGCATTCTCAGTCTTTCCTACACTGCCCACATGAGTGTTATACTGCGCAGATGGCTTGATGCGCAGGCGCGAGATCTCCAACAATAGGAGGTGGTGGATATAGGAGGGTGACAGGTTCCCTTTTAACATTCTACACCAGTTTCCCAGTAAAGAAAATTCACAAATGTTTGTGACATTTAGTCTTTTTCCACTGCACGCTCGCCAATTTTGTAAAATGTGGGTGGGGCCTGACATTTAAGGGACACCAGTGATCGCCCTCATTCAGTACTGCACTAACATTTGTTACCAGCATGGAAAGCTATTACGGTTCTGTGTGTGTCACCAGGCGTCAGAGCTCTTAACCTTTAATACAGGACGGGTTGTGCTGTTGTATCATTACCCTACTGGAGCAACGAATGGCATTGCTTATACTGCTAGTCCTAGATTTATATTTTGGACCACCACTGACATCACCCCTAGATTCTTCAACTGCACCACTTAATCTAACCACCCTACTTGCACACTGCTGTTCATAACATATACTGCCCCATCACTACACATTTCCTAAGGCCTGAAGTCCAGGAAACATAGGCCGTGTGTAGGCCGCATCTCCTGGACCGACTGCAGCTCCCCTGACCTGAACTGACCGCATCATAGTGTTTTATGATCCAGTTTCTATCTGTTCGCAGGTCTATTGTACTGTACTCACATCTCGTGAGTACAGTCCAGCAGACCCACAATTAGATAAGAATAGACCATCAGAACACACTATGATGCGGTCAGTTCAGATCAGAAGCTACAGTCGGTCGAGAAGATGCGACCTCATTCCTGGACCGCGTGTGGTTGTGTGAATTAGCCCTTTCTTACCCTTACATACACAGTTTGTGATTGATGCCTATGACTGATCTGGGTCTATCCAACCTATGTCTCAATCATGTTTGGCTAGTCTGCTTCCCCGGAGAAAATGGCAGAAACTAGCTATTTTTCACAATTTCTACCAACGGCATTTCACAGCACCTGAGAAGAAAAATGGACCACGTCCTCCATGGTGAGTTGCTAAGACTCTGTTCACATCAGCGTTGTGGCTTTCACTATATGTGAAAGCCACAGCGCGATCTGAATACATCACACAACAGATAGCAGCAGTACAAGACAGGCCCAACTGGCTAAGCTAGTGTCACATCTGCAGAGGATACTGTTGTTCTCCTCCAGACCACACGGTCTAGAATGTGACCCGGCAGGGATCTGGCTAGTTTCTACCGAGACCGTGGGTTTCAACTGGTGCGTGAACAGAAAGTGACTGGAGCTTCAGGTGCAGCGGCAGCGCCCCTTGTTGCACCTAAGGCGTCATTACATACGCTACAAAGGCTTATTTCTCCAAATTGGAGCCCCATATCAACATGGGACCAAGTGCGTTTCTGTCAACTGACAAGCACACATCTACACGGACGGAAGGTTTTATCTCCGGGCATGTGGCGCCAGAGTCCCTTTGTCATGAAAATGATTTACCACCTAACAGGATAGGTAATACATATCAGTTGCACCCCCCAATCAGAAAGGGCATTAGTGTTCATGTCGGTACAAAACCGCTCACGTGTGTGTTCGTCTCCGTGGACAGACGACTCATTCTCGGGACATACGGATCAGTATAGATTGAGCTCCATTGAGGTGGTCTGTAAAGTGCGCGGAATAGAAGTGAAATCAATTCTCTGGATTGTGGTGGGTCCCAACGGTAATATCTCCCAACATCCAAAGCGTAGGACAAACCCTTTAAGCAGTATCCTCAGTGTGGCAATGCTTCTGTGACTTATACCGGCACCAAAGTCACAGGGATGACATTTGCGTTCTCATCCATTCCAATCCCGGTTGACTTATCAACATCATGACAGTCACCGCGCAGGTGCCAATCCTGTTCTAGACCATCGTGCTCTGGCGCCAGAAACGGTCATGGTGCTTATACCTAAAGCAGCGGGTATCAGAGGGGCATGCTACAAGCAGCGGGTGTTCTAGCATTACCGCAGTACCTCAGATGGGATGCTTGTGCCAGCCTTGACCTAACATATCTCTGTACCTTCCCTAAGCTCACAAGGCATGTATGGGCAGCGGTGCCAGACTGGTCATGGAGCTCTGTGGCACGGTGACCACATGGGAGCAGGCTGTGGCTTTAAGAGCAGGCTCCCGTCTCACACCATGTGCTCGGCAGGAAACAACAAAGCAACAACAAAGGAAAAAAGCCAGGCGCTCGTCGTGTTCTCCGCAGGCTGAGCGCAGCCCCACAGGCCTCCTCCCCAGCAGCACACAAGCCGCACTCACCCGTCCACTCACCCGCCAAAGCACCGAGACACAACAAGGGCGGCGCAACAACAATAACAAGCGCACACTGGCCAGCACGTGCGCCCGCCACAGGGTCACCCCCTCACCGGGAGCAGCCGCGCTTCACACGTGACCCAGGTGGACAATATTTACATGTCAGAGGGAGGAGCTGAGCGCTCACAACAGAAACCCTCGGACAAAGCACGGTGTCTGCTCTCAGTAACGTACCCGGTGCCTCCGTCTCGGTCCCCGCGCGCCGAGTTCACGCGAGGTCACAGGCGGCTGCTCGCTCGCCACCCAGCCCGACATGCGGGGGTAGCGCGCCGTACTGTACAGGCACTAGCAGCAGGCACCCGGGCTCCGGTCTCTGTCACTTTAAGACACACAACGTCCTGCTCCCCTATTCACAACACAGGGGGAGCGCGTACGTGACGTGCCCGCGCACAGCCAAGCGTCAGTCCCTCCCCGAGCCAAAGGCAAAGTTATGACGCGAGCTGCTCCTGCAGCCCCGCCCTCCACACGTCACGTGACGTGCCCGCATTTGCTGACCTGGCGAGTGGTGGCGGTCCCTTCTCCGTGCAGCAATGAGACCGGTAGCTAGCAGCCGTTACCCATAGCAACCAGGCGGCTCACCCCCTCAGGAACATGAGCCCTGTAATGTGACTGGTGGCTACAGGCTGTTCAGTCTGCACCCTCAAGGGCAGCAAGTAGATACCAACAGATTGCTCTCACCCGTCAGTGCCACCGACATCTAGTGGCATGTGGTCCCCATCTCCAGCACAGCACTGCTAAAAGCAGTTTGCTAAAGGTGAATGTTGTCACTAAGGGCTAGATGGGATTAACCCCTTCATGTTCTCTCTATGCACTCTGTATTCCTGATGGTAACCCTGGCAGTCTTGGTTAGGTTGCCATAGAGGCCTCTTCTGGTTATAGGGTTTTGGCTGAGCAGAGTAAGGCTCTATTCACACGTCCGCAATTCTGTTCCGCATTTTGGAATTGCGGACCCATTAATTTCAATGGGGACAGACGATGTCCCGGCCGGGTCCGCAATCGCGTTCCCGAAAAAAATACAACATGTCCTATTCTTGTCCACAATTGCGGACAAGAAAAGGCATTTTCTATATAGTGCCGGTGTAACGTGGCATCTCCCTACTTCATACGATTTCCCTACCTGTCGCGCCGGAAGCGACGTTGTAGGCGTTCCTGGCGTTTGGACGATCTGCGCATGCGCAAAAGAGCAAAATATTGGAAAATATCTCTTATCGCAAGTCTGGCTGTACACGGGACACTGCGCATGCGCTGGAGAGAGATTACGGCCCAGTGCTAGCGCCTAGGGAGATCAGATGGCCATTTTTTCTGTTAGATGAATATATATATATATATATATGGGGGTGCAGTAGCACAGACCTCAATATATGTATGAGATCTGATGGATTTTGCCGCGCTTGCACACTGGGCCGTAATCTCTCTCCAGCGCATGCTGGGCTCGTGTACGGCCAGACTTGCGATGAGAGATTTTCCATTCTTTGCTCTTTTGCGCATATCGTCCAAACGCCAGGAACGCCTACAACGTCACTTCCGGTGCGACAGGTAGGGAAATCGTATGAAGTAGGGAGATACCACGTTACACCAGCGATGTCCGTGTTTTGCGGACCCTTAGGCCCCTTTAACACGGGTGAGTTTTCCGCGCGGGTGCAATGCGTGAGGTGAACGCATTGCACCCGCACTGAATCCGGACCCATTCATTTCTATGGGGCTGTGCACATGAGCGGTGGTTTTCACGCATTACTTCTGCGTTGCATGAAAATCGCAGCATGCTCTATATTGTGCGTTTTCACGCAACGCAGGCCCTATAGAAGTGAATGGGGCTGCGGGAAAATCGCAAGCATCCGCAAGCAAGTGCAGATGCGTTGCGATTTTCCCGCATGGTTGCTTAGCAACGGGACCCGATCTTTATTATTTTCCCTTATAACATGGGGGGGTTTAATGTAGCCTGCACATGATTGGGGAGGGGTTAATGTAGCCTGCACATGATTGGGGGAGGGGTTAATGGAGCCTGCACATGATTGGGGGAGGGGTTAATGGAGCCTGCACATGATTTGGGGAGGGGGTTAATGGAGCCTGCACATGATTTGGGGAGGGGGGGTTAATGGAGCCTGCACATGATTTGAGGAGGGGGGGTTAATGGAGCCTGCACATGATTTGGGGAGGGGGGGTTAATGGAGCCTGCACATGATTTGAGGAGGGGGGGTTAATGGAGCCTGCACATGATTTGTGTTTTCTTCTTCCTAGGGGGGGCATGACAGAAAATAATTGAGAAGCACTGGGCTAAGGTAAGTTAACTTTTATTATTTTTTTAACCCCTTCATCTTCATTTTACTATGCATTCTTTATTAAGAATGCTATTATTTCCCCTTATAACCATGTTATAAGGGAAAATAATAAATTCTCCAGAATACTCTACCCGAAACCGGACTTCAGTGATGAAGTCCGGCTTCGGGTCTGGGTACCAAACATGGCGATTTTTCTCACACGCGTGCAAAACGCATTACAAACGTTTGCACCCGCGTTTGTGCGGCTTGCACCCGCGCGGGAAAATCATATTCCTGCAACGCACCCGCCTCTTATCCGGGCGTCGTGTGAAAGAGGCCTTAGAGACAAACGTACATGTGTGAACTCCTGCAAGGTAGGTCCAAAGAGAAGCCTTAGGCTACATGCACACAAACATATGTGTATTGTGGATCCGCAAAAAAAAAAAAAAAAAAGGATGACGTCCGTATGGCATTGTTTTTTTTTTTTTTTGCGGATCCATTGTAATAATGCCTATCCTTGTCCGCAAAATGGACAAGAATAGGGCATGCTCTATTTTTTTTGCGGGGCTATGGAACGGACATACGGATGCGGATAGTACACGGTGTGCTGTAAGCATTTTTTGTGGACCCATTGAAATGAATGGGTCTGCAACCTGTCCGCAAAAAAAAACAAAAACGGAACGACACGGAAACAAAATAAGTTTGTGTGCATGTAGCCTTAGGGCTCATTCACACAACTGTATGGTTTTTAATTGATCCGTTTTTGGTTTCAGTAGTGATTCCGTATGGTTTCCGCTTCCATATGTTTTCCGTTTGTGATCTGTTTTTTGCAGATCGGAAATGGAAGCATATAATAATGTTTTAACTAGGGATGTCCCGATACCATTTTTTTAAGACCGAGTACGAGTACCGATACTTTTATTTAAGTACTCGCCGATACCAATTACCGATACCTCATATAAACAGCGGCGCAGTTACTGATAGCAACGAAAACAATTAAAGTTGGAATTTGGTTGCTGTGGATAACTGCTTTTCTTTTCCTTTGTACAAGTGTTAATAAATTAATAAATGGGAATATAATAGTGTTTTCAAACCAATGTGCCTCCAGGGGATCTGTGGAGGACACACTGTTATGGGGGATCTGTGGATGACACAGTGTTATGGGGGATCTGTGGATGACGCACTGTTATGGGGGATCTGTGGATGACGCACTGTTATGGGGGATCTGTGGACGGCACACTGTTATGGGGGATCTGTGGACGGCACCGTTATGGGGATCTGTGGACGGCACCGTATGGGGACCTGTGGACGCCACCGTTAGGGGGACCTGTGGACGCCACCGTTATGGGGGACCTGTGGATGACGCACTGTTATGGGGGATCTGTGGACGGCACCGTTATGGGGGATCTGTGGACGGCACCGTTATGGGGGATCTGTGGACGGCACCGTTATGGGGGATCTGTGGACGGCACCGTTATGGGGGACCTGTGGACGGCACCGCTATGGGGGACCCGTGGACGCCACCGCTAAGGGGGACCTGTGGACGCCACCGTTAAGGGGGACCTGTGGACGCCACCGCTATGGGGGACCTGTGGACGCCACCGCTATGGGGGACCTGTGGACGCCACCGCTATGGGGGACCTGTGGACGCCACCGTTAAGGGGGGACCTGTGGACGCCACCGTTATGGGGGACCTGTGGACGCCACCGTTATGGGGGACCTGTGGACGTCACCGCTATGGGGGACCTGTGGACGCCACCGTTATGGGGGACCTGTGACGCCACCGTTATGGGGGACCTGTGGACGCCACCGTTATGGGGGACCTGTGGACGCCACCGCTATGGGGGACCTGTGGACGCCACCGTTATGGGGGACCTGTGGACGCCACCGTTATGGGGGACCTGTGGACGCCACCGTTATGGGGGACCTGTGGACGCCACCGTTATGGGGAGGGGGACCTGTGGACGTCACCGTTATGGGGGACCTGTGGACATCACTGTTATGGGGGCGACCTGTGGACATCACTGTTATGGGGACGCGACCTGTGGACATCACTGTTATGGGGGAGGGGACCTGTGGACATCACTGTTATGGGGGACCTGTGGATGAGGCTGTAATGGGGGATCTGTGGATGACACTTGACTCATACACCGGCCTCGCAGCTGCTATATTCTGTTTCATTACTCCTAACTTACTGTGCCCGTGATTACTAACTATTATCGCGCAGTCCTCCATGCTCCTGCCCCGCCGCTGTAATCATAAAGTGGGCGGAGCGGGCAGGCGGGACATGAGGCGCATGGAGGAACTGAGAGCTCAAGCTGCCCGCTCCGCCCACTTTATGATTACAGAAGGCGCGCGGGGCAGGAGCATGGAGGGACTGCGCATTAATAGTTAGTAATCACGGGCACAGTAAGTTAGGGGTAATGAAACCGAATATAGCCGCTGCCGAACCGGAACTTCCGGTATCGGCGGCATTTTTACGAGTACAAGTACTCGTGAAAATGCCGGTATCTGTACCGATACTAGTATCGGTATCGGGACATCCCTAGTTTTAACATTCAGTACATTGAAAAATTGGGCTGGGCATAACATTTTCTATAGATGCTCCCACAAAAATGGAACGGATACGGATGCATTCAGTTTTTTGTTTTACAGCCCCATTGACTTGAATGAAGGCACCAAACGTGATTTGCGGGCAATAATAGGACATGACTCAAAATGTAGCAGAACAGAAAAACGGAAACGGAATGCATATGGAGTACATTCCGTTTTTCTTGCAGACCCGTTGAAATGAATGGTTCCGTATACGGATAGCATACTGAACGCAAAAAATGGCCCGTGTACGGAATGCAAAAAACGTTTGTGTGAACGAGCCCTAAGGCCGAGATCACACTCCAGTTGTTTCTATCAGTTACGGGTCAAAAACACAGAATGGGCGCAGATCTTTCCATTGTACCTCATCTCTGCGGAGGCTTCACTACTGGTTTTGGCCCACAATAACTGATGGAAATAACTGATGGAAATAATTGAAGTGTGAACTTGGCCTTATCCATGAAACACCATTCCTGAGACTGACCAGCTGCCAGAGAAGAAATCCACTGAGAGACTATCCCTGAGGAAAAGAGAACAGACATCCACAGAAGGTTTAGAAGAGGGCTGCCCAACCTGTGGCCCCCCAGCTGTCGCAGAACTACAACTCCCAGCATGCCCAGACAGATTACAGCTAGCAGGACACGTTGGAAGTTGTAGTTTTGCAACAGCTGGAGGGCCGCAGGCTGAGCAGGATTCAAACAGTAAGCTACAATTAAGACCTTACTACTTGTGGAAAGGGTTAATTGCACCAACCACACACTGAGGTGGGCTGGCCATCTGCCCCCCTCACACCACTTTAAAGGGCTTCTGTCACCCCCCATTTAGCAGTTTTCAGTAGTGGACATTAGCCATTTGCTAATGTCAGCTGAGTCCATATATATCCCTGTCTATGCTGTAATTTCTGTAAAAATCATACTTTTATATTATGCAAATTACTTCACTACCAGCAAGTTGGGCGGTTACTTGCTGGTAGCCGCCGCATCCTCGGACTATAAACACGCCCCCTCTCCACTTGATAGACAGGGCCAGCGAGCGCTCTCCTCCTCCCGCTGGCCCTGTCTGCCCATGAAATCCTGTGCCTGCGCCGTAATGTTCTTCATTCGGGGCAGGCGTTCTGAGTGAAAGACACGCGCTTGCCAGCTCCTTCCTCAGTGCGCCTGCGCCGATGACGTCCGACTACACCCGGAAATAAAGACTGCCGGCATCGGGTGTAGCCTGACGTCATCGGCGCACTAGTAGTAGTAAACTAGTAGTAGGTATTGTAACTCCTCCAGCACAGATCTCATTGCTAGGATAAAAGATGTCGGCTCTATGGAGTACCTTACAGCGCTTCTGCACAATGCGGTATTACACTCTGACAGGGTGTGGGCTCCTCGGGAGGAATATTGCATCTTACAATCCTGCTGAATAGATCAGATAGGACTTATTAGGATAGCTATCCTATAGTCATCCCTCCCCTCCTGTCTAGGTCTGTGTCCCCCCCCAATGTCCACCTTCAGTCCAGAGCACTGTGCAATGTCATATTCCTATCTTAATACTGAAGTATATGGACACCTGACATGTTATGGCTATTAACCATACGGTTATGATTGTATAAAATGTCTTATAGAACTATAATAAAAAATAGTTAAAAAATAAAAAAGATCTGCACCCCTGAGCCTGAAGATTGCCAAGTGTTTATAGAGAGACGCTGGGAGTACTACAACTACCATCATTAATGCTGCCTATACAAAGCTATTGGGAGAATCCATATCTCAAAACTTTTGCTGCTGTATGAAGTACTACTCCCCTTATCTGGGACTACCGGACCTTCTGCCTAACATTCACATCAAGGGTTCCCCCAACTACCTCCAGACAGGAGCCCTGGAGGTCAGGTCGAGCCCTCCATTTACTGCTGCACAGCCCCGGGAGAGCCATAGTGAGGACAGCCACTGGGAACCACTACTACTCCTACCAGTGCCCTACAGGCCTGCTCCACATGGTGACAACAAAAAACAAACCTGTGCGCGAGCCCTAAGGGGGCAAATACTGGAGGAATTGGCCAGGTTACCTCTGCTAATTTTTACCAAAGCTTTGACTTTCCAGGAATTCAGTGGTGCATTTCTTTCTAGCAATGTACATCCAAACAAGTCAGTACAGTCTACGTGAACGGAGTGGGCGGACATCACTGGTGACATCACGCTCCAGCATCTGCCCACCTGTTCCATTCTGAAGCCAGAAGTGAGGGAGCATTATTACATAACCCCCCAGCGGTGCTTCACACCCACCAAGGGGGGCACCTAATGACTGACCAGTACAGAAACTGGACTGTTTCTTTAAAAGGGGTTGTGCCAAGTTTATAGGTTATCCCCTGCCCACAGGATAGGGGATAACTAGCTGATCGCTGGGGGTCCCGTTCTGATGGAGCAACAGGTCAAGCATACACCCTGCCGCTCCTTTCATTTTCTATCTAAATACCGCGCTTAGCGATCGCCTGATCTCCCATACAGAATGAATGGAGCGGCAGTGCATATGCTCCATCAGAATGGCGGAACAGGTCTCCCGTTCTCCGGACTGGTCAGAGTCCCAACATTTGGACCGCCGGCAATCAGCTAGTTATCCCCTATACCAGGGATCAGCAACCTTCGGCACTCCAGCTGTTGTGAAACTACAGTTCCCAGCATGCTCCATTCGTTTCTATGAGAGTTCTTGGAGGAGCATGCATGCTGGGAGTTGTAGTTTCACAACAGCTGGAGTGCTGAAGATTGCCTACCCTAGAATGGATAACTTATAAATTTGGCCACAAACCCCTTAAAAAGGGCAGATCCACGGTTGATCGGGGCTAGAAATCTGCAATGAAATCCACATTTTCTGCATGGATATGGCCGAGGATTTCAGTCTGCGATTAGGAAGGTCTGAAAACGACAGCACGCGGTGAGTGAATGGGGTTTGTTAAAACATGGTTCTGAACTGTGCTGCAGATTCCGCAACACGTATGCAATGTGTGAACAATGGGCAGGACTTCTGCCTCATAAGCCCGATTTCTACCTACAAGGAGATCAGTCATTCATCAGCCAGACGCACATATGTCCTTGTTCAAAATGGATGTGGGCAGAGAAGCAGCGTAGGTGGGTGCGCGCCTCCTGAGGGTCTGGTCCAACTCAGCCCCTCACTATAAAGTGCAGGGAGAGGCAGCACTCCGCTGATTTAGCATGACTTGTGTTTAGTTGGATATCTATGCTCTTCTATGGCTTTCCCATCACACCCCACAACATACTGTATACTGGTAGGAGCAGGGTGCACACGGGGCTGCTGTCTGAAATAAACACCTACCCTACAACACGGGTTCATGCACACAAACAAGTGTGGGCCCCAAATAGCAGTCCGCATTGCAATAGATGGTCCGCACTGCAAAAAGACAGGCAGAGGCACAGACCGAAATTCCACAGAAGCGCTTTGTAGTGCTTCCGATCCGTGCCCCCATTCCGCACTGCTCTGCATCTGGCAGACCCATTCAAGTTGATGGGTCCACGTCCATTATACGGAGGGCACAGGGCCAGTGCCCGTATATTGTGCACAGGTCATTTGCAGTCCACAATATGGGCAAGGACGGCCTACGGTCGTCTGCATGAGGCTTTAAAGGCTATGTACACCTTTGGAGGAATTTTTTTTTATGATTGCAAGTTACTCATTTTTGCCTAAAAATCACATATCACATCCATATGTCTGTTAAGTGGCTCTGCAAAAAAAAAAAAAAGGTTTGCTGACAAGAGTTGAATAAAAAAAAAAAAAAAAAGATAAAAAAAAGGACGGCATGCAGACGGCTCATATCCGTGTTTTGCATATGGTTGTGTGCTGTGGCCTTTGCATCCTAGTTTCCTAATGTACTCATATGGACACCATTATAGAATTTGCATAACTTTATGCTTTTTTCGGTGGCATTATGTGATTTTTATTTGTTTATTACTGTTTTATGGTTTTAATTGACCATTTTATTAAACGTCTGCAAAATAAACGTATTATACGTGAAACTTTGAGAGCCAAAACATCTCCCTACCTTTGTTCTAAGAGCTTGTGGGCATTTTTAGAGAAGAGATACAGATTTTTAGTGACTACAGGTTTTTCTTCAAGCAGTTACTTCTTGAATGTTCATCCTTCCAGCAGCACAGTATACATTACATGACTGGTGACACCTTACTGTACGGGCAGACTCCTCGCTGTTTACATCTGTCTGCTGGCTGACCTTTAAATGACTTTCATATAGAGATGTCTGCGCTGCTTACTGTGGACAGGGAGCACAGCGCAGACGCTTCAGACCGAGGGCGAAGATTTACTCATTACCATAGGATAGTGGGCTAATTACTGGAATAATAGAAAGCAATGCTGACACCGTCTACACTTACATTGTCAGCTCTACCATTAAGATTTCAGCTCCGATATGACTATTGATAGGCTGATAGTGTTAAAAGCAGCAACAGGGCACAGATTTAGGCCCACGACCAGATGGCCTTTTCAGTATTTTGTGGTCCGTTTTTTAACGGATCCGTTGTTCCGGTTTTTGTTTCTGTTCCGTAAAAAAATCTCCATATGGTTCCCGTATGCGATCCGTTATTTGCGGATCGCAAACAAAAACATAAAATTTTTAATCATTAATGTAATATACAGTAATGTGTTTTAACATTAAACACATAGGCAAAGTGGGCATGGATCCGCAAAAAATGGAAGACCTACGGATGTGTTCCGTATGCATTCCATATTTTTTGCGGACCCGTTGACTTGAATGGATCCACGGATCGTTATTTGCGGGCAAAAATAGGACAAGTTCTATCTTTCAGCAGGACGGATATACGGAAATAGAATGCATACAAAGTACATTTAGTTTTTTTTTTTTGCGGAACCATTGAAATTAATGGTTCCGCATACGGATTACGCAAAAATAGAACGGAACAAAAAAAAAAAAAAAAGTTCGTGTGCAGTAAGATTTAAAGGAGTATTCCCATCTCAGACAATGGGGGCATATTGCTAGGACAATCCCTCATTGTCTGATAGGTGAAGGTCCCACCTATCTCATAAACTGAACTGGCTAAGTGAAGGAGGGCGCGCCGCGCATGCGCCCTCCATTCGTTAATATGAGGCCGCTGAAAATAGCTGAGCGCTTGATCGGCTATTTCAGTCAGCCCCATTGGAGTGAATGGAAGGGGTGGCTGCGCAAGCGCGGTGTGCCCTCCTTCACTTTTCCAGCTCAGCTTACGAGATAGGTGTGGGTCCCAGAGGTCCTGGCGATATGCTCCTATTGTCTGAGATGGGGTATGTTCCCAAGTAGCGGTTGAGGTGTGGTCAAAACGGCAATGCTTTTTTTTAATGTGGTTGTGGTTTTTACAGGAGATTCCTGTTAAAAAATGGGACCGAAAACTGCATCAAAGCCGAATTGTGTTTTTTTCTTGATGAGTATAGGCTCTCATGTGGTGTAAATTCTCAGATTTGCTGCCATGGATTTGTGTGTGGTAAATCAGCAGCAGTCTACAGTACCAAAATTTCCGTAGTGCTCCGTTTCTCCGGATTTGCGGACCCATTGAAGTGAATGGGTCCGTGATGCGGAATGCACACGGAACGGTGCGCGGCAACAGGCAGCACGCGTCCGTGTGCATGAGCCCTTAAAGCCACTTTCACATGATCAGTATTTGGAAGCCAAAACCAGGACTGGGCCCAAAACACAGAGGCATGCATTTCTAGTATACCTTTTCTCTGTGGGCTCCACTCCGGGTTTTGGCTCACAAATGCTGATGAAAAATAACGAGCAAAAGCTTAAAGTAGCATTAGCTTGGACGACACACGTATGTTTAGATGCACTTTTTCACACAGTTTCGGTAGCCAAAACAAGGACTGAATACAAAAGGCCAGTTTTATGCAATGTGTATAGCAGCATTTTCCATTTCTTTTTTTCGGCCAGATATTAGCTGAAAGTCTATAATAAGATATTTATAGCATTTTGGTTGTTTTAGCTCCATTTGTGGAATTCATGACATTTTTCTCAAAATGCGGCATGCTCCATGTATGGTTTAGATTTAAAAAAAAACTAAAAAAACTAAAACAAAACCAAAGACATATTTACTAACACTGCTTAATATATAAATAGCGTAAACTCAGACCAATCAGACGACGCAACACATTTCCCCCAGCAGCTCACGTGCTTCTTGCTAGACGGTAGACACTGCTTGTTTTAAAATCCTACTCGGGTTAGGCTACTGTCACACTTGGGCTTTGCCTTTCCGCTATTGAGATCCGTCGTAGGGTCTGAATAGCGGGGGGAAAACGCTTCAGAATGCATTCCGTTCTGCTTGGTTGCGTCCCCATTGCGGACAAAAATTTTCTGTCCACGATGTGATGCGGAACAAGACGTTTTCTCTGACACAATAGAAAACGGATCCGTCCCCCATTGACTTTCAATAGAGTTCATGACGGATCCGTCGTGACTATATAAGACATAATACAACCGGATCCGTTCATAACCGATGCAGCCGGTTGTATTAACAGAACGGAAGCGTTTTTGCTGATCCATGGCGGATCCAGCAAAAATGCTAGTGTGAAAGTAGTCTAACTTTAGACCATAATTTTATGTCAGAAAAATGGCAATCATAAATGAGGTGCACCCAACTACTGAGCAGGAAAATAAGGGGGTGGGAGAATTAATATATATAATATAAATTTAGAAAAAGTGCACACCAAGGGCTCAGCCCCGTTCCGGACAGCAGAGACACGGAGTAGTAACATGATTGATAAGGCTCTCTGTGATCTTTTTACTATAAAATAGCGGTGACAACTTTACCTCACTGTGATTTTGTAGTAAAAAGATCACAGAGCGGCACGGAGCATTATCAATCATTTTAATGCTCAGTGTCTCTGCTGTCCGTAGCGCGGCTTGGCACTATTTCACGCAGCAGATTACCCGCGCGGCATCCGCTTGTGTGAAAGAGCCCTAAGGCTGCATGCTCACATTCATGTGCAGTCTGCGGAAAAAAGGCAATCGTCAGCCGCACCTCCCGGACCGATGGTGGCTCCTCTGACACAAACTGTATCCGTCATGTAGGATACAGCGAGTTTATATCTGACCGCCCGTCTACTGTACTGCACTTACATCATCATGCGAGAACAGTACAAGAGACCCACAGTCTGATAGGAACTCCATGCTTTATAAAGCACTATGATGCAGTGAGTTTCTCAGAGGAGCCGCCGTCGTTGGGGAGAGGTGGCCAACACATGGGCCGTGCTTCCCGATTGTGTGCATGGAGCCCAAGGCCTAATTCACACATTCAGCTATTTCCATGAGTGATTGGGAACCAAAGCTAAGAATGAAGAGATATGGTGTAATGGAAAGATTTGTATCTGTTCTGTGTTTTGGCTCACAAATCACTGACAAATGATGCCATGAAACTTGCAGTTTTTGTTACAAAGGATGTCTATGGATCCATTAGAAATGACAGTCCCAGAATACGCTGTGCACTGGACACCCAAATTAAAAACGTTGAAGAATCATCACAAACGAAACATAATGCATGATGAAACATACGATGTGTGAATGCAGCCTAAACACATAAGGTACAGAGCTAGAATATTTTAAGGCCACATGCAGATTTACTGTGGATCTTCAAGGCAGACTTTGCACCGAAAGTCCAATACAGTACAATGTGAAAATTTCATTCAAACACCAGATTTGAGTGCTGGATTATCAATGCCCTCAATTTGCACCAAGCAAAAACAGGGCACATTGTTTTCCAAAGACTGATTTGTCCAGAGATTACTTAAGGGGGTTGTTCACCCTTGGGGGCTCTTCAGAAACACCAGTGTGGCCCGAATCATACCTACCTGATCCCCACCGCTGGGTTCTGGCTCCTTTGTCCCCCGGTGCCACTCTCGGGCCTCCCCGCATAAACATCTGGTTTGACGTGGGTCACATGGCCCTGCAGCAGTGGCATATCCCCCATGCATCACATGACCCAGTAACATGATGCATGAGAGACACATCGCAGCTGCAGCCACATGACCCCTGACAAACCAGATGTTGACGGGCGAGATCTGAGAGTTGCACCGGTGCCAGGGAAACAAGGGGGCCAGAAGCCAGCGGCAGGGATCAGGTAAGTATGGTACTACCCTTTGCCGTATCAGCATGGAAATATTATTATCCACTATGAACCCTTCTGGGATTACGACTTCCTCGGTATCCCTCAATGCAAAAACATGCATTACCATATGCAGCTCCCAAAATGGAGCCTAGATCTGCCGGAATATCCACCACACCAGACAACGGCGTTAACGTGTCCCACTGCTGTCAGCAGAAACCTGGAAACTTTCGTAGATGGCACACCTAACATCAGGATGGCATCTACTGGCATTACAGATATACTTGGGCCATGCTCACACATCAGATTCTGATAGGAGGAATCGCATTAAAGGGGTTCTCCAGGAATCTGATATTGATGTCCTATCCTGCTATACATATTAGATAGTAGTAGCTGAACAATTATCTGGTGAACAATCATTTGACAGACATGGCCATACACATTTTAGGCCATGATGGCTGTTACAGTTGTTCAACACGGCCATTCATGTTCAATGAAAGCAGGCGACGGATGAAAGATTTTTCTGGGAACGTTCTTTCCAAGAAATAACTTTTGTTCACAAACAACCTTTCTTTGAATGAAAGATTTTTCAGCCGACTATCAGATAAAAATTTCCAACACAGCGGAATTCTTTTCAGACAATCTGGGTCTGTCATTGACTACTGCAACTGTTTGTTGGTAAATTTCACCTGACGTATGATCGATTTGGTTGAAGTTGTCCATTTTTATCAACTTTGGACTAATGTGTATGGGTACCTTTAATTCTATTCACTTTTACACCAGAATATTAGGCCCCACCCCTTTCCCAAGAAGCCATACCTCCTTCCCGCTAAGCTTTTAAAGGCTATGGACACCTTTGTGCACTAGAAATCAATAACCCCATAATGCAGCACATAATGAAATTGCACTTGTTTGTTTACTGGTACACATGCTCTCAGAAATGCTCTGATATGAGTTTTCCTGTGAGAATCTGTGGGCGTTCCTGTTGATTTCATATGCACCAGCACCGCTGCCCCGCCCCCACATCCTGTTACATAGCACATCTAGCAGCCACTTACATAGAGGCCCATTTCACACGGGCGTTGCGGATTGGGGCCGGATAGGATGCGGGTGCACGGTGGGGAAATCGTGTGAGTGCGCACTCTATTTAAGTCAGTTTTGATTGCGTTGCGTGGTTCAGTTTTTTATGCGTGAGTGCAATGCGTTTTGCAAGTGCGTGAGAAAAAAAACGGATGTGGTACCCAGACCCGAACTTCTTCAATGAAGTTTGGGTTAGTTGTAGTGTAGATTTTATTATTTTCCCTTATAACAGAATGCTTAGTAGAAGGTCAATTGAGAGTTAAAAAATAATAATTTAACTCACCTCTTCCAAATGATCGCGTAGCTGCAGGTCTCCTGTTCTTTCTTCAGGACCTGTCATGACGTCACTAAGATAGTCACATGGTCCATCCTTATAACCATGTTATAATGGAAAATATTAAAGATCGTGTCCCCATCCCGATCGTCTCCTAGCAACCCTGATGAAAATTGCACCGCATCCGCACTTGCTTGCGGATGCTTGCGATTTCATGCAGCTACATTCATTTCTATGGGGCCTGCGTTGCGTGAAAACGCACAATATAGAGCATGCTGCGATTTTCACGCAACGCACAAGTGATGCGGGAAAAATCACTGCTCATCTGCACAGCCCCATAGAAATGAATGGAGTCCGATTCAGTCGCGAGTGCAATGCGTTCACGTCACACATTGCACCCGCGCGGAGCTTCGCCCGTGTGAAAGGGGCCATAGGCTGCTGGAACTTGCAAGTAACTTGGTAGTAAGATTTCATTCCAATCCACAACATGGTGAGTCTTAGGCCCCTTTCACATGGGCGAGTATTCGCGTGGGTGCAATGCGTGAGCGTGAACGCATTGCACCCGTACTGAATCCTGACCCATTCATTTCAATGGGGCTGTGTACATGAGCATTTTTCACGCATCACTGTGCGTTGCGTGAAAATCGCAGCATATTCTATATTCTGTGTTTTTCATGCAGCCCTGGCCCCATAGAAATGAATGAGGCTGCGTGAAAAACGCATTGCATCCGCAAGCAAGTGCGAGTGCGTTGCGTTTTCACTGATGGTTGCTAGGAGATGTTGTTTATAAACCTTCAGTTTTTATCACCCGCGTGAAAACGCATCAAAACGCATTGCACCCGCATGGAAAAAACTGAACAACTGAACGCATATCGCAGGCAATACTGAATGGCACCTAATCCGGACACGCTCGTGTGAAAGAGGCCTTACAGTATGCTACAGCCTGTAATCAGCAGATCTAGTTCTCGCTTTCCATTCTGTAGAAAGTCAATTATTTGTGGACAGCAATAGATATTTCTGCTGATAACATTAGTGCAATGATCTACAGTCAGAAACATGGCGGTATAAGCAGGATATAGATCTCACTACATGCGCTCTCTTCTGAATACAGTATTGTGTGCAGCCCGCACAGTGAACGGTCACTTGTCCCACACAGATTAGTACAGTGTGACGACACACAATGCCATGTATACACATAGAAGTACACAGCGGGGGAGATTTATCAAAACTAGTGCAAAGTAGAACTGGCTTAGTCGCCCATAGCAACCAGACTCCTCCCTTCATCTTCCGAAGGAGCTGTGAAAGGTGGAATCTGATTGGTTGCTACTTTACACCAGTTTGATTAATGACATATATAAGACAAAAATGACAGCACTCTCAAACACTTTATTCACCCCTGTGGTCGCAATGTTTTCAGCTCTCTTTTCAAGCCATGAGCTTAAACGTTGCGACTAGTGTTGAGAGAACTTCTGTTTCAAGTTCGGCGTACAAGGTTCAGGTTATCTAAGAATTCCATTATGGAGTCCGCTACCACGGACCATAAGGGTCCATTCACACGTCCGCAAATTGCGTATCTGCAAAACACAGACACCGGCCATGTGCGTTCCGCATTTTGCGGAACCAATTGGAGAATTTTTTTTTTTTTTTTACAATAGGCGTCCATATCATTTAAAGCAATTTGGGGGGGGGGGGGGGGGTCTACAAACCCTAGGTGTGCCAATTTGCACAACATTTTAGACAGATTCTAGGCACAGAGACATTAGAAAATCTGGGAAAATAATGATGTGAAAGTTGGCAATCTCTGTACAGCACTATATAAGATTCACATTTCACTAGAAGACTGATGATTCTCCTGGGGAAGACTAGTTTCACACTAGCGCTAACATTTTCCAGCAGGCTGTTCCGGTGGAGCGCTCATTGCTTCCGGAATAGCCGGAAACTGATGGAGCACTGCCAGGCCCCATTGACTACAAAGGGACCCGGCCTGTTTCCGGCATTAGTGCTGAGATTTGGCTGGATAATTACCTAATACTAATGCCGGAAACAGGCCGGATCTCACTATAGTCAATGGGCTCCAGCGGGGAAAAGGTAGCATCCTGGTATACTGGATACAATGAACCAGCAAAGGAACTGCCTGCCTCAGTTCACCATATCCAGAAACTGCCGATCACTGCTGGATCCCCATTGACTATAATGGGATCCAGTGGTGATCCGTCCACTTTTTGGCATAAATGCAGCAGTTTTTGTTTGGTTTTGTTTAGGTGACCGCATGAATGATGCGATTACCCGATAAACCAGCATTTCGATCAGGTAGTCAGCAGCACCTTTATCCAGGCAGGTCATCGGTAACTAGCGTTCATGCCAATGCTTGTTAGCAGAATCTGCCCAATGTTCCAGCAGTGGTAAAGGCCCCTTAACAAGGGTATTTAAGACAAAGCACAAGGATGGGGGTGTCATCAGGAAAAGCATGGAAATAACGAGGGGTACAGGTACAGATGCAGCAATCTCTGACTTTCCAATAAACAATTGACACAAAACAAAAGCTACTGAAAGTCCATTTTACATCTGCTGCAACTATGTATACAAAATACTATACATAAAGGGGCCCGTACACATTAGATAGCTGATCCTCTCATACTTACGAGCGCTTCGTTCAGCTGAGCATGCACATATAGTGAATGGGGAGGCTTATCTTCCAGAGAACAAAACAATCGGGCAGTTAAAACAACATGTCCAATCCTCAATTCCCCGATGTCAGCACTGGAGAGGACGCCATACACATAAGGCTACTTTCACATCTGCGTTTTTGCTGGATCCGTCATGGATCAGCAAAAGCGCTTCATCATAATACAACTGTCTGCATCCGTTATGAAGCGGATCCGGTTGTATTATCTCTAAAATTACCATCCGTCTCTAAAACCACTTTAAGTCAATGGGGACGGATCCGTTTTCTTTATGTCAGAGAAAACAAATCCTTCTACATTGACTTAGGGCTCATGCACACGACCGTATGCCCTCCGAGACATACGGTCCGTGTGTGAGCCATATGTCCTGAAGTGATTGATGCTGTGCACGTCGGGCAGCCTGCGGGACTATTGTCCCGCACTCATAAGTCCACGGGTAGTCAGGACGTCTCGGAGGGCATAAGGTCGTGTGCATGAGCCCTTACATTGTGAGTAGTGTCGAGCAAACTTGTGGTTTAAGTTCTGCGTCCTACTACGGATCTCAATACCGGTAAGGAAAGCACAGATGTGAAAGTAGCCCAAGACCATCAGCCAAACATGCCACATTTCTGCCCCGAAGGAGAGCACCTCTAGACTACTCAGTAGCGCAGATTCTAAAGGGCTCCTCTCATCCGAGACCCTCTGACTAAAAAGCCTGCCGATCTTATTTTAGCGCTGAGCCCTCTTTAAAGGGACTCTCCGCTTTTGCGATACTGATGAACTATCCTAAGAATAGCGTTTTCCCTGCATTTCCAGTCACCCAGGGAACTGCAACTGGCACAGTCACTTGCCTGGGGCCAGTGAATGGCTGCAGCGCTGTATCTGGCCACAAACAGGATGGCACAGTTGCTGTATGTATGCAGATGATGCCTGCACACTCACTGGGGTCCAAGAAGCTGAGATATGGGGGTCACTGAATTTCTCTTCCTTGCTTTAAAAAAATAAAATAAAAATAGCAGCTCTACAGAGGTAAACCATAGCATAAATGTAATTAGGCCGGCTCTGCAGGGGTTAACCATAGCATAAATGGAATTAGGCCGGCTCTGCAGGGGTTAACCATATCATAAATGTAATTCGGCTCTGCAGGGGTTAACCATGGCATAATATAAGGGTGCATAGGAAAATCACCAGCCCTCTGTCCAGTGTGATTCTGCCAACCAGCCCCCCAGCTTCCATGTGGCCTAGGGTTACATTTGAATGCTGGACATTTATCACAGAAAGTCACAATGTAGAAGATAACAAGTCATAAAGGCAGAAGCAGTAAAGGCGCAGGGCTGGGCTGAGTGTTGTCATCATCGCACAGGCAGGAGACACGGGTGACATCAGTAAGAAGCTGCCATCTATAGCAGGCAAGTGTCAGCACCTCAGTGGCCTGCCCCTGCTGTCACCTCCACGGGCCTATCAGCCGACCACGACCTGAGGCCTTGCAGTCCTGACAACACACAGAGGCTGCGCGCCTGGAGACAGCACGAAGCTGGCCCGCGCCTCTGCTCAGCCCCAGGTACACACCACTTCCACCTGGGGTGCTTATATACAGACACCTCACCTGCCCGCAGTGCCCGCTCCCCGCCGTCTCTTCCCTCCACTTCAGCCGCTCGTCATCCGCCTCCCCTTCCCTCCACTATAATGGACCGATCCGCAGGCCCCACCATCCGCGCCACAGTAGGCGCTCACCGAGGCCAGTCATACAATCCTGTGTACTATGCACCGAGGACCGGGCAACAGAAAATACCAGGACCCCCCCTCCCCGGTGGTGAACAGATGGGGCGGGGGAGATTACCGTACATAACCTAACACACACGCGTGAAGCAGTAAATACCACAATGAAGCTACCACATGTGGGCATGGCCATGAAGCTGGAGCTAGCCTGGAGTGGTTAGAATGGGGTCACATGACCAGATGGAAAGGGGTGGGCTTACTCCATTGCAGCCCAGTGTGGAAAAAAAAAAAAAAGTACAGGAACAGGTTGCAGCTGGTAATAATAGGACTGAGAGCGAGAGTTTTCTGTGAGAGAGGGCCACGAGGAGCAGTCTGTGGAGGAAAGATGGGCCCAAGAGGGAGCAGGGGAAGTCGTTTGTGAAAGATGGGGAGTATGGGGGTCAGTCAGTAAGTGGGGGCCAGTGAGGTGTGAAGCAGTTTGTGAGGAGAGAGGGAGAATTATGGGGAGCGGTCTGTGTTAGAGAAGGAGGCACCAAGAGCGGTCTGTAGAGAAGGAGGCACCAGGAGCAGACTGTGTGAGAGAAGGAGGCACCAAGAGCAGTCTGTGTAGAGAAGGAGGCACCAGGAGCAGACTGTGTGAGAAGGAGGCACCAGGAGCAGACTGTGTGAGAGAAGGAGGCACCAGGAGCAGTCTGTGTGAGAGAAGGAGGCACCAGGAGCAGACTGTGTAGAGAAGGAGGCACCAGGAGCAGACTGTGTAGAGAAGGAGGCACCAGGAGCAGACTGTGTGAGAGAGGAGGCACCAGGAGCAGACTGTGTGAGAGAAGGAGGCACCAGGAGCAGACTGTGTGAGAGAAGGAGGCACGAGGAGCAGACTGTGTAGAGAAGGAGGCACCAGGAGCAGACTGTGTAGAGAAGGAGGCACCAGGAGCAGACTGTGTGAGAGAAGGAGGCACCAGGAGCAGTCTGTGTGAGAGAAGGAGGCACCAGGAGCAGACTGTGTGAGAGAAGGAGGCACCAGGAGCAGACTGTGTGAGAGAAGGAAGCACCAAGAGCAGTCTGTGTAGAGAAGGAGGCACCAGGAGCAGACTGTGTGAGAGAAGGAGGCACCAGGAGCAAACTGTGAGAGAAGGAGGCACCAAGAGCAGTCTGTGTAGAGAAGGAGGCAGCAGGAGCAGACTGTGTGAGAGAAGAAGGCACCAGGAGCAGACTGTGTGAGAGAATGAGGCACCAGGAGCAGACTGTGTGAGAGAAGGAGGCACCAGGGGCGCTCTGTGTTAGAGAAGGAGGCACCAGGAGCAGACTGTGTGAGAGAAGGAGGCACCAGGAGCAGACTGTGTGAGAGAAAGAGGCACCAGGAGCAGACTGTGTGAGAGAAGGAGGCACCAGGAGCAGACTGTGTGAGAGAATGAGGCACCAGGAGCAGACTGTGTGAGAGAAGGAGGCACCAGGTGCGGTCTATGTAGAGAAGGAGGCACCAGGAGCAGATTGTGTGAGAGTAGGAGGCACCAGGAGCAGACTGTGTGAGAGAAGGAGGCACCAGGAGCGGTTTGTGTAGAGAAGGAAGCACCAGGAGCTGTCTGTGTAGAGAAGGAGGCACCAGGAGCGGTCTGTGTAGAGAAGGAGGCACCAGGAGCGGTCTGTGTAGAGAAGGAGGCACCAGGAGCGGTCTGTGTAGAGAAGGAGGCACCAGGAGCGGTCTGTGTAGAGAAGGAGGCACCAGGAGCAGACTGTGTTAGAGAAGGAGGCACCAGGAGCAGACTGTGTGAGAGAAAGGAGGCACCAGGAGCGGTCTGTGTAGAGAAGGAGGCACCAGGAGCAGACTGTGTGAGAGAAGGAGGCACCAGGAGCAGACTGTGTGAGAGAAGGAGGCACCAGGAGCGGTCTGTGTAGAGAAGGAGGCACCAGGAGCGGTCTGTATAGAGAAGGAGGCACCAGGAGCGGTCTGTGTAGAGAAGGAGGCACCAGAAGCGGCCTGTGTAGAGAAGGAGGCACCAGGACCCTTACACCAAAGAACCTTCCTCCAACCAGCTATGATAAGAGGGAGAGTCCTGTAGGACAACCAAGAGAGCCATATGGAGTGGATGGCAACTGAGCATGAGGGATACATTTATTGGAGTCTAGGAGGCGTCAGATACCATCTGGTCAGGAGCTTTCTGCTGGATCCCACATGACACTGAAATCTTATGGATGAGTTACAGGGTCTTATCCCGATCCTCCTTGGTGTAAGAATATCCTCTAGTTTTCTCCCAGGAAGCAAGCAAAGAAGGGACAATATTGGTCATCCCTCCCAGGAGCAACCTGTACACCGCAAAGATCAAGTGTGTGGATGGAGATCCAGACAAGCAGATTTGCTCGAATGGTAGTAAGGGCGTGACAACTCCTCCTGTGTGAAACGGACCAAACCCAGCTACAGAATTGTTCATGAACATACCATGCTCCTCTTGGGAAGGATGATAGGCAGAATCCGACTTGTGCCACAAAATAGACCACTGCTTCGGGCATATCCCAATAGCTCACTCGAATGTATACCTGGTTTGAAATTCTTGTTTCCAAACACTGGTGTAAGAGGACCCCTTGGGCCTGAGCGTTTATTATATATATATATATATATATATATTGTGGGGAGTTGCTCTGGTAGATAACGGTGCGGGTGCAGTACAGAGGCAAAACAAGGAGTCCAGTACGTGCAATAAACAGTGTTTTATTCACACTTGCACAAACAGAATGGTAAACAGTCTCTTGGTGTTCATTCACACGCAGCAAACAGAAAAAGGCAAAACCAAAGAGTCCAAAACCAGGTTCAATCACCTGTGAGATGTTAGGTGCGCGTTCGCACCTGGCGGTCGGCCCAGCCGTGGGATAATCCTCCTTCAGGCTTCCAGGTCGACTGCACGTCTCCTTGCTGGGTTTTGCTTCCAGCCCAGAGAGCTCCACAGGACTAGCAGCAGCTCCAGGACAATCACAGCCCCAGACACAGCTGCTGGCTGTGTTTTATACCCAGCCCAAAACCAGGACTGGATCGTGGGGAGCAGCCACCCACCCTACACTTTAGCTGCTCCCGGTAGAGCCGGCCCGGATCGGCTTTGCAGCCATGCTATTTACAACTATGTCAGTAGCACTAGCTGCTGCTGACATCAACAAAATACGGCTCTTACCTCACCGAGGCTATGAACCTCGGTGACACATACCTGCCATCCACAACGGCACCCTGCACCTTACCACAATATATATATATATATATATATATATATATATATAAGACCTGCTCTTATCCCAGAAACAGAGAAGAAAAAGAAAAGCGAGTTTTCAGCTCGGGTGCAATGCGTGAGGTGGACGCATTGCACCCGCACTGAATCCGGACCCATTCATTTCTATGGGGCTGTGCACATGAGCAGTGATTTTCACGCATCACTTCTGCGTTGCGTGAAAATCGCAGCATGCTCTATATTGTGCGTTTTCACGCAACGCAGGCCCCATAGAAGTGAATGGGGCTGCGGAAAATCGCAAGCAAGTGCGGATGCGTTGTGATTTTCCCGCATGGTTGCTTAGCAACGGGACCCGATCTCTATTATTTTCCCTTATAACATGGTTATAAGTGGAAATAATAGCATTCTTAATAATGAATGCGTAGTAAAATGAAGTGGAAGGGTTAAAAATAATAAAAGTTAACTTACCTTAGCCACTTGATTGAGTAGTTGCGATCTGTCCTCTCTTTCCTGCATCAGCTAAGATCTACAGGACCTGTGATGACGTCACATCACATGGTCCATCACCATGGTAAGATGAACCATGTGATTGGACCATGTGATGTGGCGTCATCACAGGTCACTAGTTGTTAGCTGATGCAGGGAAAGAGAGGACAGATCGCAACTACTCAATGAAGTGGCTAAGGTAAGTTAACTTTTATTATTTTTAACCCCTTCATCTTCATTTTACTAAGCATTCTTTATTAAGAATGCTATTATTTCCCCTTATAACCATGTTATAAGGGGAAATAAACAATTCTCCAGAAGACCAGAAACCTGACTTCAGTGATGAAGTTCGGGTCTGGGTACCAAACATGGCGATTTTTCTCACGCGCGTGCAAAACGCGTTACAAACGTTTGCACCCGCGCGGGAAAAACGCGCATATTCCCGCAACGCACCCGCCTCTTATCCGGGCGTCAAACATGACGCCCGTGTGAAAGAGGCCTAAAGGGAGAAAATAAAGATTGGTCCCCTCTATCCTTGGAGTTTAGCCAAAAAATCCACTTCAGTGGCAAGGGGGAAGTTTCAGCTTCCATTTGTACCCATAACTAAGTGGCATATTATAGATGAAGGTTAGCTATAGTCATCAAGATCATGGATTTATGATATAAAGAAAATCAGGAAGGCCACACCTTTTTTTTTTTTTCCTGCATAATACACTATAGCCAAACCGCGGACCTACTCCTCCCCAAATTAACTTAGCAATCAGCTTTCTAAGCGATCCAAAGAAAACTCTGGGCACATGGAAAAGGAGCGCCTGTGCTATATATATAGAAACCTAGAAAGGATAACCATCTCCACAGCATTAATTCTGCCAAACCATAATAAAGATATCGAAGACCACTTGCCCACATCCACCTCAACAACCTCAACCTCAACAAAGCCTGGTAATTCAACCTGTATGCACTTTCAGGATTTGCCCAAGATATGTAATATGGTCTGTGTTCTATTTAAAAGGGAATATCTCTCTCAACTGGGTGGCCACAGCGATTGGAATGGTGATGTTCAGGATCTTTGATTTTTGAGTATTCATCTTAAAGTTACTAAATGCTCCATATTTACAGAATTCTTCAAGGATATTTGGCAAACTAATTTGAGTATTAGTAACATATATCAATAACTTATCTGCAAATAGGGACAGTTTTTATCTAGAGGCCCCCATCTTTATACCTGGAGTGGACAAATTGGCACCCAGTGCAGTTTCAGGACTTCCATGACCATTATATATAACAAGGGGCAGCCCTGGCAAGTCCTATTGTTAATAAAAGAGTAGATGATAACTGTCCTTTCACCCCAGCTTGCGCTGACAGGAAATTATAAAGAGACAAAATCCTCTGTGACATAATGGAGCCCCTCCTACCTTCTCCAGGGTCGTCTCAGGTCCCACCCAACCCTATCAAAGGGTTTATCTTCGTCTATTGCCAGGGGACAAAGGGGCCTCCCTGCAGTCGAGCCCAAGAAATCACTGATATTGTTCTAATTACGTTATCTGTAGCCTAGCTTCCAGAAACAAATCCAGTCTTTTCTTTATCGATTAGCTGTGAAATGATGTCTTTAAGACACAAGGCCAGGATTTTGGAATATAGTTTTAAGTCTATATTAATTAGGGAAATGGGACAAAAATTACCACACTGCTAGGTATCCTTCCCTATCTTTGGCAACACTGTAATGTGAACAAGAAGAGATTGTTTTGGAAAAGAAGCCCCTTCTGACACTGTTCTGAAGACCTCTAGAAGCAGAGGAGCCACACCCCAGCACACTCTCTATGCCCAGACTTTTTACTAGTTTGAAATATTTGATGACTTTCCAGTTCCTCCGACAAGAACTCCCTTTCCAGAACCTCTCTCAGTTCTGTGTCCAACAAGGGCATGTTAATATTGGACAGGTAGTCCCTGATCTTATCCATTCTTGCTGATTTGGACATATCAGAGTATCTATTTTTAATATTTTAAAGGGATTCATAATATACTCTGAATTCTTAAAGAATAGCCTTGGTAGAATGTACCAGCCCCTTAGTCGGCGATTGAGAGTCTGAGATGAAAGCCTCTAGATAACCACTTCCCACATTTACCCCCATACTCAAAAAGCCTTTTTGCAATGTATCTCTTGCTCCCAGTGACCTCTGGTCCAGAATATGTAGGATACATTGTCTAACTAGAAATATCTCCTAGAATGGAAGGAGAGAGTGCTGTCTTATTTAGAGTCTCTAGGGCATCTAACCTTTGCAAGAGAGTTCTTAGAGGAGTTTAGCGAGCCTTCTTTAGTCTGGACCCGTGAGATATAAAGATTCCTCTCAGCACACCTTTAAGGGCCTCCCCTTTAGTAGTTGCCAGTGTGTTGTCTAGAGCATGATGTACCTTAAAGTTCTTTATAGCTTTCTCAATCTCCGCTATACATTGATCATTTAACAGATTATCATTTAATCTCCAGGTGAAACCCCCTTGCCACTGTCAGATGCAAGCCTATAGAACATAGTACTGAAGAATGATCTGACCACAAGAACAGGTCTAGGGAACATTTAGGAGACCAATCAAGTAAAGTATGTGATACGAAAACATGGTCTATCCTTGTGTAACTATTGTGTGCACCGAATAATAACTATAATCCTGTACCCCAGGATGTAATACTCCACACAGTTCAACCACCTCCATGGAGGACAGTAATCTCCACAGTGCACGGCTCATCCCCTAGAGACAGACGACCTATCTGAGGATGAGTCAACAGCCGGATCAAACACCATGATAAAATCACCACCCATGATCACGTAAGAATTCTTGCCAAAGATCTCCAAAAGACCTGCAGAACGAACTCCACCTGACCCTGGCCAGGGAAAATACATATATATAGCCACAGTGAATACTCGACCAGCAATATATGGCTTAATGAAAAGAAACCTCCCTAAAGGGTCACCTTTTGTAGTCATGATATTAAGAGAAATAGTATGACGAAAGCCTATGGAAACACCCTTTGATTTCCCCAGAGGGTTCGAACAATGAAACCACTTTGGGTAGAACTTGTGGTTGCACTTGGGTATATTAGAAGACTTGAAGTAGGTCTCTTGAAGTAAAACTATATCTACTTTCTTCTGTTTCATACACTGGAATCTGTCTACGTTTTTCTGGTTTATTAAGCCCCTTTGCATTATAGGAACCTAAGGTTATGTTCGCCATGGGTAGCAAAAATAGATATTACAAACTAGTTCATGATAGGGCCACCACAGAAGCATCCATAAGATATAAGGGGCGTTTAGTACAACAAACAGTGAAGACAAGGAAATATACAACATCATTAGAACTAAATAGTTGTTACGACCAGAGGAAGTGGATCCTCTGTGTCAGCTGATAGAGGACTAGGAATTTGCCCAATATTGCTGACTGCTGACTCACAGTCAGGACACTGGTGTTTGCACCAGTCACCCAGAATGCAGCTAACTGCAGCAATGTGAACAGAGTCCAACAAATGCAGAATAAAGGAACAGAAGGTCTTTACTGGCAGACGGTTATACAAAAGTCACTTGAGATAAAGGCAAAACAAAGTTCAGAGTAATGCAGTGTGCAGATTAAAGCTGTCTCGTTGTCAGGCAGTGCAGGGTCAGGAATCCAGGCAGACTTACAGGAGACGATGGACAGAAGCGTAGACAGAAGATGCAGTGTTCGATAATCCAGGTGATTCAACAAACAGATGGCAGGCAGATACGTAGTCAAACCAAGCAGGGGTCCATAGTCCAGGCAATCCAGCAAGTAGATGGTAGGCAGAGTCAGGGTCCAGCAAAGCAGGGGTCAGAATCCAGAAAATCCAACAGACACAGATGGACGCTTCAGCGGGAGTCAAGAGGTACAACAACCACGCTTGGGCACCTCCTCCAGAGTGAAGCTGCCCTAAATACTCAAAGCCCCACCCATGGGTGGGGAGGATAATCAGGACCAGCTGCTTATCCCCTATAAGACAGGGAGAGGTGCACGCGCGTGCTCTATAGCGCCTCAGATGACACCTGGTAGTGAGAATGGATGTGGCGATATGCTGGAGGACGCCTGCGTCTCTTATAAGGTAAGCCAGCCCTGGAATCCATGGTGCTGAGCTGTGCAGACAGGGATCTGACAGTACCCCCCTCTTACACCCCCTCCTCCGCACGGTCGACCTGGAGTGAAATTTCTTCAACAACAGGGGGCATGGATATTGGCAGCGGCCTCCCATGACCTCTCTTCAGGACCATAGCCCTTCCAGTCCACCAGATAGAAGGTCTTACCTCGGATAGCCTTCATATCTAGAATGTCCTTGACCTCAAATTCGTCATTTGTAGTGACAGGAGGAGGGTTCAGTGAGGTACCTTTGCAAAACCTGTTAAAGACAGCTGGTTTAAGTAACGACACATGAAAAGAATTGGGAATCCGCAAGGTAGCTGGTAATTTGAGTTTGTAAGCAACAGGATTAATTTTTCTTATCACAGGAAAAGGTCCCAGGAATCGCGGAGCCAGTTTGTAGGAGGGCAGTCTGAGACGGATATTCTTAGAAGAAAGCCATACCTTGTCTCCAATGGCAAACTGAGGAGAAGGTCTACGCCTCTTATCTGCGGACCTTTTCATCCGGTCAGCTGTTCTCTGAAGAAATTCCTTTGTGTCAGACCAGACACGAAAGCTGCTCCACACAAGAATCTGCTGCAGGAACCCCGAAGAGAGGTTGTATAGGGAGAGGAATAAAGGAATAAGGTATAGGAAGCGGGATAAAGTGTGACATCTTGGAAAAACGGTCAACGACAACCCAAATGACTGTACAACCCTCGGAGACAGGTAAATCGGTTATAAAGTCCATACCAATATGCTGCCAAGGGACCTCCGGTACTGGCAGTGGCAATAATAAACCTGCAGGTTTCATCCTGGGAGATTTATTCTGGGCGCACGAGGTACAGGATGCCACGAAGTCCCCAATATCCGCTGTCATGGAAGGCCACCAGTAATGTCTGGAAATGAGATTCAAGGTCCCCGTTGACCTGGATGGCCAGCAATCTTGGGCGCATGTCCCCACCGTAGGATTTCCCTACGATTGAATTCTGGAACAAAGATCTTACCTGGGGAACCTTGGACAGGTTGACTGGAGCCACTGGGACTACTTTAGTCGGTTCAATAATGAACTGGGGTTCCTCCTCAGTATCTGTGGTTTCAAAAGACCTAGAGAGCGCGTCCGCTTTGGTATTTTTATCAGCAGGCCGGAAGTGAAGTTGAAAATTAAATCGAGCAAAGAAGAGAGACCAACGAGCCTGACGAGGATTGAGCCGCTGAGCTGTCTGCAGGTACGTCAGGTTTTGTGATCGGTGTAAATTATGACTGGTAGACAGGAACCCTCCAGAAGGTATCTCCATTCCTCTAGAGCCATCTTGATTGCTAGGAGTTCCCTGTCTCCAATAGAATAGTTCTTTTCTGCAACAGAAAATAACTTAGAAAAGAAACCACAAGGATACATACGACCCGAGTCATTCTTCTGTGACAGGACCGCCCGGCTCCTACAGAGGATGCGTCCACCTCCAAGAAGAATTGTTTGTGAAGTTCCGGGCGTCTAAGGACTGGAGCTGAAGAAAAGGCCTGCTTGAGGGAGGAGAATGCCGTCTCTGCTTCAGAGGACCACTGTTTGGGATTGGCACCCTTCCTGGTGAGACTGGAAATAGGAGCTGTCAAGGTAGAAAAATTACGAATGAACTGGCGATAATAATTAGCAAAGCCCAAGAACCTCTGTATTGCCTTCAGGCCGGAAGGACGGGGCCAGTTGAGCACTGCAGCCACCTTTCCAGGATCCATTTCGAGACCCTGATCAGAGATGATATATCCCAGGAAGGGCAGGGATGATTTTTCAAAGACACACTTCTCCAGTTTAGCGTATAGACGATTCTCCCGTAAGCGTTGTAAGACCAGCTGCACATGCCTGCGATGAGTTTTGATGTCTCTGGAAAAATAAGAATATCATCCAAATAGACTACAACACAAGAATAGAGCAGATCACGAAAAATGTCATTTACAAACTCCTGAAAGACAGCAGGGGCATTACAGAGACCAAATGGCATAACGAGGTATTCATAGTGGCCATCCCTGGTGTTAAAGGCAGTCTTCCATTCGTCACCCTTACGAATACGTATTAAATTGTAAGCCCCCAGCAAGTCCAATTTAGAGAAGATCCGAGGCCCCACGGAGTCTATCAAATAACTCGGAAATTAATGGTAACGGATACTTATTCTTGATGGTGATCTTATTTAGACCACGGTAGTCTATACAGGGGCGAAGGGACCCATCCTTCTTTTCACGAAAAAGAATCCTGCCCCTGCAGGTGATGAAGACCTCCTGATGAAACCCCTTTCAAGATTCTCCTTGATATAATCTGCTGTAGCTAGCATTTCAGCAGGAGATAGTGGGTACACACGACCTCGAGGAGGAGATGTACCAGGTAGCAGATCGATAGGACAGTCATAAGGGCGATGGGGTGGTAGTACCTCAGCCTCCTTTTTATCAAATACATCAGAAAAGGAATGATAGACAACTGGCAAAGCCTCCAGGCCTTTAGGAGGAGGAGTAGAAACCCTTCGTTGGCAAGAACGTAGGCACCTGTCTTGGCACTGCGGTCCCCATCGAAGAACCTCTCCAGAAGTCCAGTCGATTATGGGATTGTGCATTCTAAGCCAGGGTATCCCCAGCAAGAGAGAATGGGACAGTTCAGGGAGCACATACAGAGAAATCCTTTCTACATGTAACACCCCTACCTGCAGTTCCAACGGCTCAGTGACAAACCGGACTGGATCCGTCAGCACTTGCCCGCTGACAGCCGTCACCAGTAGGGGATTCTTTAGCAGGCGTACAGGGATGTGATATTGATTTACTATATGCTGATGTATGAAGTTCCCCGCCGATCCGGAATCCAAGGAAGCAGGTATGGAGACTTTGACGCCCCAAGAAACAGAGTTACAGGAATCTGGAGAGTGGAATAATTTTCGCCTAGGGCCGCCTCCCCAGAGGCCCTAAGCGTTGGAGTTTCCCGACTTTTGAGGACAATTGCGGACACGGTGGCCCGGGCCACCACAGTAGAGGCAGAGTCCAGAAGACATGCGGAGACGACGTTCCTCATCCGAAAGCCGAGTGGAATTCACCTGCATGGGTTCAGGATCCGAAAAGAGGAGCGTAGTGGAGGCTGAGACAAATTAGACTTAAACTGGAGTTTTGGAAGTCTTTTTCCCGGCTGACCTCCCGAGCTCGCTCCGAAAACCGTATGTCGATTCTTGTTGCCAGAGAGATCAGTGGCTCAAGGGAGGTAGGCACATCACGACCTGCGAGTTCATCCTTAATATGTCCAGACAAACCCTCCCAAAAAGCCGCCACCAGAGCCTCCTCATTCCAGGAAACCTCGGACGCTAAGGTGCGGAACTGAATCGCATATTGGCCCACCGACCGGCCTCCTTGATGGACGTGCAGCAGCGAGGAAGCCGCAGAAGAAGCTCGACCTGGCTCCTCAAACACCCTCTTAAAAGAGTCCATAAATAATGCCACATTACTGGTGATAGGTCCAGATCTCTCCCATATAGGATTCGCCCAGGCCAGAGCCTCACCCTCAAGATGAGAGATAATGAACGCCACTTTAGCCCGGTCAGATTGAAAGTGATGAGGAAGCAGTTCAAAGTGAATTGTACACTGGTTAAGAAACCCACGACAGGTTTTTGGGTTGCCGCTGTAACGGGCGGAGCAGATAATCGCGGTCCGGAAAAGCTTGGCTGCGCTGCAGCCGCAACAGGAACAGCCGAGGCAGTAGGGCCCTGTGCAGACGGTGCTGGAGAAAGGGAGTCCAGGCGAGCTGATACATGCTGCAAGTAATTTATCACTTGTTTCTGGGTGGTACGCTGTTGTTCGAGTTCCTGTAGAAGTTCAGACATTCCTGGGTTAGAGCCAGCGGAATCCATGGCCCAAGCGTACTGTTACGACCAGAGGAAGTGGATCCTCTGTGTCAGCTGATAGAGGACTAGGAATTTGCCCAATATTGCTGACTGCTGACTCACAGAGTCAGGACACTGGTGTTTGCACCAGTCACCCAGAATGCAGCTAACTGCAGCAATGTGAACAGAGTCCAACAAATGCAGAATAAAGGAACAGAAGGTCTTTACTGGCAGACGGTTATACAAAAGTCACTTGAGATAAAGGCAAAACAAAGTTCAGAGTAATGCAGTGTGCAGATTAAAGCTGTCTCGTTGTCAGGCAGTGCAGGGTCAGGAATCCAGGCAGACTTACAGGAGACGATGGACAGAAGCGTAGACAGAAGATGCAGTGTTCGATAATCCAGGTGATTCAACAAACAGATGGCAGGCAGATACGTAGTCAAACCAAGCAGGGGTCCATAGTCCAGGCAATCCAGCAAGTAGATGGTAGGCAGAGTCAGGGTCCAGCAAAGCAGGGGTCAGAATCCAGAAAATCCAACAGACACAGATGGACGCTTCAGCGGGAGTCAAGAGGTACAACAACCACGCTTGGGCACCTCCTCCAGAGTGAAGCTGCCCTAAATACTCAAAGCCCCACCCATGGGTGGGGAGGATAATCAGGACCAGCTGCTTATCCCCTATAAGACAGGGAGAGGTGCACGCGCGTGCTCTATAGCGCCTCAGATGACACCTGGTAGTGAGAATGGATGTGGCGATATGCTGGAGGACGCCTGCGTCTCTTATAAGGTAAGCCAGCCCTGGAATCCATGGTGCTGAGCTGTGCAGACAGGGATCTGACAATAGTGTATCCCACACAACCCACTTCCCCCTCCAGTGCACACTTCCCTGGGCTATAATGCCTATACGAGAGCTTCCCCTAACCTCTGCTCTGGTGTCACTATGTAGAGAAATGGAAGCCATTAGCTAATGGAAATTGCTATGAAAAAAAAAGCAATATCTAAAAAAAACGGTCAACAAAAACAAAACAAAATAGCAGGGTAGTAGCTCAAAGGGTCGAAAGACCATCCAAGGTGTTATGAAGAGTCTCCAGATAAACAATAAAGGCACTAGAATACAAGCATTAGAAAGTTAAGAATAATAAATGGCTAATTGTTCGAGTGCAGGAGTACTTCCATATTTTTCTGAGTCGGCAGGATGACCTACTGTCTCATAGAACACTAACAATTCCTCTGGATTCAGCTACTCAATACTTCCTGGAACAAGGGCGGATTTCGGCCACTCTGGTAAGGCAATCATTGAAAGGTCACAGATCCCCAAGAAAGTTGGGAGGTGTTTAAGCTAACTGATTTTCCATTATGGGAAGCATTGGAAACCCCACCGATAAGATATCCCTTTATCACGGAGAGCAGATAGTAAGGGCTTCAACACTCTGTTGTATAGTTGGAAGGTGTGCCTGGATAGATCTGCCATTATAGAGGCAGGGCCGTCATTAAGCTTTAACTCCTCGTGCTCCCATGCGGCTTTCATTATAGCCTCCTTTTCTGTTTAATAATGTATACTACAAACAGTGTCTCAGGGTCTAGCTGGGTCTGAGGACTTAGGCCCAAGCGACCTATGGATACTATCCAGGAGAATAGTATCCTTATCCAACTCATCCAACAGTGCCTTGAACAGTTTCTGTACCACCGGCTCTAATTCATCGGGTTGGATAGATTCCAGTATGTCCCATATCCTAACATTCTTCCAACGGTGCTGATTCTCGACTAAGTGCGCTACCACTGACTAGATCTGCTGAGCCTGGTCTTTTATGGCGGCAGAGTGTGCCTCAAACTGGGACAGGAAACCCTCTTGGCTCTCCTCAACGTCCACCACTCTCTGGCCCAAGTGGTGTAGGTTCTCTTTAACTGCCTCCCATTCTTTTTTATGTGCCGTTTCCAGCCTGTAGAACTAGAAGTCACAGAATGCCCTGACGTCAAGTGCCTTCCTATGAGAGGCTCTGCTATAGAGATGGAGAAAAGTGCACTATGCATTGCATATATGTTAGGTCTAGCGCATAAGACTAAGTTCACATCAGTGGCTCTTTTCTGCTTTTTAGTTTTTTCTATCTCTACTTATCATCACAGCTGCATCCCCGCAGCTGCTCTCATAGTCCCAGAGTGGCCAAACCATGGTATTTGTGCTACTAGCATGTGTGCCATATGATAAGTAAAAATCACTGAAGAGCTGCATTTTTTAGAGGTGCCATTACGTATATGGCATGTCCCGTATGTGATGTGTCATGTATTGTGCTAGTACAAGCTATCATCTGTTATGTAATGATTCTTCAAGACTTGTAGGGAGTTGCTTATATTTCTGTTTGTGGTCATGGATTCCTGTAATAGGGTATCTACTTGTATGTTTTTGCCACCATAGCCCCTTATGAACCCCATGGAGTGGAGGGAAACGCGTTAGCCTGTATGTAACAATTCACATTTGTCAAGTTGCTAGTTGGTGACATACTTGATGGTCTGCATGTACTGTAACAATCTGCATCTATCAAGTGGCTTCTTTGTGACATACTTGAAAACAATATGTAGGACAACAGCGATATACAGAAGTTTTCCATTGGCTATAATGGGATCAGATGGGTTTCTTTTATGGATTTCACAATTTTGTTGGACAAAATACAGCTGGATGCAGTGGTATTTTGTCCTGCTTTTTGCCAGACAGAATGTCCTACTAGTGATGAGCGAGCATGCTCGGCTGAGTGTATTCGTCATATTGCTCCAGTCTCCTCCCTCATGTTTGGCGCCTTCTAAGCAGCCAATCAAGGTCCAGGTAAGTAATTCCCCTCAGTGTAAGGCCATAGCCATGTTAGCTGTAAGCCTTACACTGATTGGCTGGCCGGAACACGTGATACCATTTCATATAAGAGCTGAGCTCCGGCGCTCGGCTCATTCAGCGTCAGGGAGAGCAGACAGTAGGCAGGGACAGATAGCGTTTTGCTCTAAACTTACAGATTTTACGCCAAAAACCTTATTGAAAGACCTAACAGTCTTTTTAAGGACTAAAATGTGTGTTTGACAGCAGTGCAGCACAGGCGTCACCAGGAAGGGACAGATGCAGGGCTTGAAAATCGCTTTTTAACTACCCAAGCTTCTAAAAGACAGAAAGATTTCAGATTAGTGACATCTACAATACACCATCATAAAGCAGTGTGTTGGGCAGATATTATAAAAAGGGGCCTATTCACTAGAGTGTGCCTGGTACTGAGATATACACTGCACCATCATAAAGCAGTGTGTTGGGCAGACATTATAAAAGGGGCTTATTCACTACGGTGTGCCTAGTACTGAGATATACACTGCACTATCATAAAGCAGTGTGTTGGGCAGATATTATAAAAGGGGCTTATTCACCACAGTGTGCCTGGTACTGAGATATACACTGCACCATCAGAGAAATTATTTTTCTGGGGAAATTAACCTAACTTGTGCCACGTGTGTGTGTGTTCAATCCGCAACCGTTATATTAATTACTCCAGCAGAGAGTGATTTATATTTTGGCCATAGTTAACTAGTTTTGGGCACATCTGTGTGTGCGTTTAGGCCGCAACCGTATATACAGTATTCCAGCAGAGAATACATTTTATTTGGGACAAATTTGTATCCAATATAGAACTACATCTGAATACAATGTGTATATGAAAAATTACATTATCTCTGACCTAGTGTAGTGCCCAAAAGCTGTATTTTTCTGTATTCAGTACCTTACAGCAAGTCAATACAGTGTGTATTGTAAAAATTACATTCTCTCTAGGCTAGTGTATAACCCAAAATCTGTATTTTTCTGAAGCCTTTACGTTACAGCAAGTCAATAGTGTGTATCGTCACAATTACATTATCTCTGGCCTAGTGTAGTACCCGAAAAAAATCTGTATTTTTCTGTATCCAGTACCTTACTGGAAGTCAATACAGTGTGTATTGTAAAAATTACATTAGTACTGTCCTGCATCAGAAAATTGTGTCTTTAGCGGACAGTAAAACAATCTGCACCACATCTACAGACAAGACCATTAATATGAAGAAGGCGAGCACAAAGGGACGGAGAAGTGGGCATGATGGTGCAAGCAGAGGCCGTGGCTCTGGGCGTGATGCTGATGGTGCAAGCAGAGGCCGTGGCACTGGGTGCAATGAAACTGGGCCTGCTGCCAATGCACCAGAAAAAACAAAAAAATCCACCTTACCCAGCTTCATGTCCAACTTAGCTGGGCAGCGCAGGACAACACTGTCCAAGTCGGACCAGTGTGAACAGGTGGTCCGTTGGATTGCAGAAGATAATGCTTCCAGTCGGTTAAGCACCACCCTCTCGTCCACGAAGTCCAGTCTCTGTAGCCAAGAGTCTGGTCAACCGAATCCACACTCTGATCCTCCTTCCTCCCACCATGTCGCGTCTGGCCAAACAAGTGATCCCACACTCGGATATTCACATGACTTCTTTTCATTGCCAGTGCTTGGTTTGGCTCTCTCGCCAAGCACGCTTGAAGAGGTACCTGAGATATTGTGCCCTGATTCCCAAACTCTTCAGCCTTCACAGTCTCAAGAAGATGATAGTGGTGAATGGCAATCATTCGTTCACCAGGTGGATGATGATGAGACACAGTTGCCAATCACAGAGGTGGTGGTAAGGTCAAGTCAGCAGGATGAGCAGAGTGAGGAAGTAGAAGAGGAGGTGGTGGACGATGAGGTCACTCACCCAACATGGGAAGGTGAAAAGCCGAGCGAGGACAGCAGTACAGAGTGGGAGGGATCCACAGCACCGCAACAGTCTGGAAGAGGCAGTGGGGTTGCAAAAGGGAGACGTCGGCCCACACCAAACAGGCCCTCAACCGTTACACCGAGCACCCCCATGCGTAAACCTACCTGGCCAAGGGGTAGGTGTTCCTCAGTATGGCGCTTTTTTGAGGAAAGCGCAGACGACATAAGAGTTGTAGTTTGCAACCTGTGCCGTACCAAAATGAGCCGGAACGTGAACACTAGCAACCTTACCACCACCAGCATGATCCGCCACACCCTAATAAGTAGACTGCACCTGGACCTTCGCATAAACCATCAACAACAACATCCACTTCCCTGTCCCAGCGCAGCGTCCAAATGTCGATAACACAAGCACTTGTACGCAACCGCAAATACCCACCCACATGCCATAGCACTAAATGCGCAACTTTCAAAATTACTGACCCTTGAAATTTTGCCATTTAGGCTTGTGGACACTGAGGCCTTCCGCAGCCTGATGTCGGCGGCCATCCCTCGGTACGCAGTCCCCAGCTGCCACTATTTTTCACGGTGTGCTGTGCCCGCCTTACACCAGCATGTCTCCCAGAACATCACCCGTGCCCTGACCAACACACTTACTGGGAAGGTCCACCTCACCACGGACACATGTACAAGTGCTGGTGGCCAGGAATGCTACATTTCCCTGACCGCACACTGGGTGAATGTTGTGGAGGCTGGGAGTAAGTCGTACCCTTGGATGGCACAGGTGCTACCCATGCCCAGGATTGCGGGCTCTACGTCCATAAGGGTCTCCGCCAGCAGCTATGTTACTGGCTCCAACCCCCACTTCTCCTCCTCCGCCATCTCCTCCTCCACTTCCACCTCCAACAGCAGTCAGCTATCAGTCGCTAGCTGGAAGCAGTGTAGCACTGCTGTGGGTAAGCGTCAACAGGCCATGCTGAAGCTGATCTGCTTGGGGGCCAATTAGCACACCACTGCAGAGCTGTGGCAGGGTATAAGCGACAAGAGCGAGCTGTGGCTCTCACCACTCAACCTACAAACAGGCATGGTAACTTGGTGGCGGCTTTGGAGCTCGGGAACCTGACACACATTCCATGCCTAGCCCACGTCTTAAACTGAGTGGTTCAGCAGTTTATCAAAACCTACCCCAATTTGCGGGAGCTACTAGTGAAGGCACGCCGCTTGTATGCCCTTTTCCAAAAGTCGTCCACAGCTTCAGCCGGTCTGTCAATGCTGCGCAGCGCCTGCGGCTTCCAGCTCACCTACTGTTGTGCGACGTGAGCACACGGTGGAACTCTTTGTTCTACATGTTGTCCAGGCTTTGTGAGCAGCAGAGGGCAGTTGTGGAATACCAGCTGCAACATGGTCATCGTCTTTCCAGTCAACTGCCACTATTCACAAGCGAGGAGTGCATTGATGTCAGACCTATGTGAGGTTTTAAAAACTTTGATGAATTCACACAGATGGTTAACGGTGATAATGCCTATTATCAGCGTAACCATCCCACTGCTGTGTCTACTCAAACGATCGCTGCTCACAATTAAGGAGGATGCTTTGAATGTGGCAGACGAGGTAATAGGGAGGAGATTACACAGGGTGATAGCCAGACCTCCCCTGTTCATCTTCTCAGCGTGAATTGGGTCATGAAGAGGAGGAGGAGTTGGAGACACTTGCCTCTGACACAGAGGCTAGTACCTATAGAACTTTAATTCCATCTGTTCAGCGTGGATGGGCAGATGAGGAGGATGAGGGTATGGAGAGTCATCCTAAAGTTGACATCGACATCTTGCCTGTTGGTACTCTGGCACACATGGCTGACTTCATGTTAGGCTGCCTTTCCCGCGACCCTCACGTTAGACGCATTTTCGGTAACACAGATTACTGGGTGTTCACCCTTCTCGACCCCCGCTACAAAGAGAACTTCTCATCTCTCATTCCTGTGGTGGAGAGTACGAGTAAAATGGTGCAATACCAGAAGATACTTGTTGACAGATTGCTCCAAAATTTTCCATCTGACAATGCGGCCGCCAGAGTCCGTACTTCCTTAGGCAACCGAGGAAGGGAGACAAGGGGAACACACAGTAGTTCCAACAGAGGCAGGGCAACACTTTCCAAGGCATGGGACACTTTCATAACATCCCGCCAGCAATCTCACCCTGAAGCGGCCTAGTTCTACAAGGAGGGAAAAGTTTTGGAAGATGGTGAAGGAATACATTGCTGACCGTGTCAGCTTCCTAAATGATCCCTCAGTGCCTTACAACTACTGGGTGTTCAACCTGGAACCTGTAGCCACCATGTCCAACCCAACCATATCTCATCTGGTATCCAGACTAGAGGCGGTCCAACAGGGTACTAGAGCCTCCTTTCAATTGTAAAGTTTTCTCCAATAAACTTATCCTTTCCTTCTAATGTTGTAATCACTTACATATCTCATCATTCTTGGTGCATTATTTGTCAATGAGTGTACAAAATATCCCAAGCCCTTAGACACTTGGACTTCCACAAGAGCTTGTAAGAGAAAGATACAGAAATATGGGATTTGCACTGTGTATATAATGGGTCCAACTCAGTGACTTATTGTTGTAGAACTACAAGTCACATCATTCTCTATATATCTTTTGTTAAGGTATAGCTTTAAAGCAGGGGTGTACAACCTGTGGCCCACAGTGCTATTCTGTTTGGTCCTCAACCATTCGGTCACAAGCCTGTAAGGCACTAGGGTTGCCACCTGACCAGTAAACCACCACCAGTCTAGTCAGTATTTGTAGCAGGAGGCTGGTCAGTATTTTGTTTTTACCGGCACAATAAACCACCAGTAATTTTTTATTTCTCTGTGTCACTTAGGAGTCCCTGCTCTTGATCTGCTCTATGCAGTCAAGGCTATGACAGTGAGGGGGAAGGGGGATATCTCCAAGCACTGTCAGCACTTGGGGATACCCCTGTATATTTCACTTTTATTCTTTTTTAGATGGTCACTGCCAGATCTCAAATCTAGGACTTGCTGTATGGGAGGCATAAACTCTAACCAGTGAGCCAAAGAGACCACTGTTATCAATAGGAGGATTTTCTAAAATTCGGAATAGTATTATTTCAATGTATAATGTATTCACATTCACAATATACTGGTATCCACTGATATACCTGTATCTCTATGTATACCAGGACATTGTATGGGTGTTTAAAAAATGAAAGAGGAAAAAAGTAGGAATATATAAAGCAACACCAACCATGATAGCAGGAGAACAGTTAAAATAATGGAAGTGGCATTTCCACAAAATGATGGAAATGAATGCCACCTGACGGACCCCACTGAGTATTAAGGGATTTCCATTAGCAAACCTGGCATTTTATCTGACAAGAAAATACTGCATGCTTTTCTTTTCTATGCTGTATTTTGACAGTATCTGCAATGAAGGCTTCTGACAGATCTTTCAATACAGATGAATGTATAACCTAACAAGGACTTCTGTGCATGTTATCAATGAGCATACTTGCTCCCTGATGGTGACATATGGTGGTCTTTTATCCAAGAAAAGCAGTGAGAATATAAGGACTCGCCCATCTAATCCCCCTCTGTGCGGAATTAGGCTGTTTTATTGATGGCACGACCCAGACATTTACCAGCATCCAAATCACACCAAACACACAAATACCAGTAAAGTTTCCATTTTACACTGGTCCTACAGCCCATACAGGATTTGCATAAAACATATGGAGCGCTTCTCTAGCAATACTCGTTATAAGCTTCTATAGTAGCAATAATGACTAGAGAGGAAGATGTAATATATTCCATGCAGATGGTTTCTGTCAGTCGAAACAGACATTTTCTTTCACTGACTGTTGCCATAAATGATCATTTTTAATTAAACAAAACAAGCCACTATGACAAACCAGGGCAAACCGTCTCCTGCATTAGGTTACATAGTTCAGAGGTAGCACTGAAATAGGTGGAGGGGATGGATTTTTTCTGGATTTCTGGTTATTTGCTTCTCCGTATCAGCTCATTCATTACACCTGTTCATACATGAAGATGCTGAGTCATTTTTAGCTGCATTTTATATTACAGGTTAAAAAATATTTTATTTTAAAAAGGCGCAAAGCTCTAAATTTGATCAAAACATTGGTGCCAAATAACTCTATGTTAAGTCATAGCCCCAAAACCACACCTTGTTTTTACCCATGTAAACTTGGCCGGTATTTTTTGTTGGAAATGTATCAACCCGATAAAGCATCCAGGGACAGTTTTGATTGGATAGGGGCAGTCACCCCCATAGATCACTGTCCTCCCCTGTCCTTGAATTCAAGTGTATCCGGATTCTTGAGGATGAGGGTACAGTTAAATATAATAGCAGCACCAGCACTGCTACATACAAGGGAGCCATTGCTCGTTGCACCACTGCCCGCCACGTTATTGTGCTGCTTTTGTTGTTTTGAACAGACTGGCCACAGATTGCGGGATGATAACATGGAACATTGGGAGGTAATTAATCTACACCGGGTGGCAGGGACTAGTTTTTTAAATTAAGGGCAGTGGCACATATGTTTATTCAGGGGCACAGTGATGCAATTCTTGGTTGATTATAAAGGCCACAGTGAGGGCATTTCCTAATCAGTATGCACAGTAGGGGTATTTTCTTAATCGGTGGCAGAGTGGAGCATTTTTTACATTTTACTTTTTTGCTGTATGGCGCTGGAGTGATAGGAAAATATGGCTACCGCTCGCACGTGCAGCAGAATTCACGGCCTGAAGGTCTCTGCTGTTTCAAACAGCAGAGACTTGCGGCTAATTACCCCTACCGGCAATAATTAAAGCCTTTAGATGCCATGATCAACTGAAATCACAGCATCTAAAGTGTCAAAAATCCGGAAGCTTACACTTACGGGCATCTTTCCGGCATCCTCTGTGGCCAGTTAGGATGACGGTAATTGGTTTGAATGCTCTCAGCCGCACTGAAGAGGCTGACAGTATTGAAGCTACAATTCGTATTTTGGCCACCATGTGGCAGGCCAACATGAGAAATGAGCCATTCCCAGTAATAAATACATTTTAGAAATCCATGATTGTTCAAAATAAAAAATAAAAATTTTTTTTATACGCTTATATATGAGCTTCAAAATCATCACAAAAAAGTAAAAAAAAACTAAAAAAATATATAAAAAATGTAAAAAATATAACATTTTAAATCACCACCCTTTCTGTATAATAAAAAAATTAAATACACAAATAACTAAAAATATAAACATCATGGGTATCTCCGTGACCAAAAATGCCTGTACTATTAAAATATCAAAATATTTTTCTAATATTGCGAATGGCGTAACGGAAAAAAGGGTCAAAATGGGCAATTTGCCATTTTTTAATTGGTTCTCTTACCCCCCTAAAAATGTAATAAAATGTGGTAAAAAAAACAACAACACAGATTGTCCCACAAAAAATTACCCCCCCACACAGCTCAGTAGATATAACTATAAAAAAAGTTATGGGGGTCATAATATGGTAACGTAAAAGCTTTTTTTCTAATTCCACACTATTTGGATTTTTTTACCACTTCCCACTACATTGTATGCCATAATTAACCCCTTAAGGATGCATGTCATATCCTTAAAAGCGAGGCGGGCATCCTGTCACAACGCCAAGGGGGGCATGTGACCCCCGTATCGGCGATCGCAGCAAACCGCAGGTCAATTCAACCTGCGGTTTGCTGCGTTTCCGGTCCATTTGGGTCTCCGGTGACCCGATGAACCGGAAAAGGACAGTGATCGGTGGTGTGATAACACACCACCAATCATCGATCCTTGCATTGGGGCGATGCTGGCTTCTTATTGGTGCGGAGAGAGACGGAGATTCAAACTCCCAACACTCCTCTCTCCTCTCCTCTTCCTGCTGCTGCTGCGCTGTGAGGATCGTGCAGCACCAGCTCCAGCACCAGCACCTGTGACCCCCCGTCGGCACCCATCACCCTCCTGCACCTATCAGGTAGGTTAGGGTCAGTGAGGGAGAGGTACCATTAGGCAGGGATAGAGTTAGAAGGAGAGTTAGTTAGGGTTAGGGAAAAAAATAAAAACACTAACTGATTCAGCACTGTCTGTGGTGGTTGGGGTCCACAGCACTTAGCTGTGAGACCCTAGACCCACCCAGGGATGGTGCCGGGCTCCTTTTTGGCTAGACCCGGTGGCTGGACGCCGGTCAGTGCAGCCGAGATGAGGACGCTTTGGGACCTCGTGCTGCACTTGGATCTAGTGCAAAAACCGAGTGTCAGGCAATACTGGAGTGGGGACGTCCTCTATCAGACCCCACTCTACAGTATGGCCATGACACGTCCCAGATTTGAGGCCATCCGGAAATGCCTGCATTATGCAGATATTGCAGCATGTCCCCCCCGAGGTGATCTGCCTATGACCGTCTGTATAAGATACGGCCGGTCATCGATCACTTTAGGGACAAATTTGCGCAGGACTACGTACCTGGAAGGGAGATCGTGGTTCATGAGTCTCTCTTTGCTTTGAAGGGGAGACTCAGTTTCCGCCAATACATTTCCACTAAGCGGGCGAGGTACCTCAGGGTACACTTACAAATTTCATGTGTACGAGGGGCGAGATTCCCGTATTGAACCCTCAGAATGTCCCCCCACTCTGGGTGCTAGTGGGAAACTCGTGTGGAACCTTATGTACCCACTGCTAGATAAGGGTTACCACTTGTTTGTGGATAACTTTTATACTAGCATTCCCTTGTTCAGGTCCCTTGCCGCCAGATCCACGTCCGCTTGTGTGACCGTGCGGAAAAATCAGCACAGCCTCCCTACCTCCCCCCTCCAGATAACTATCCCCAGGGGTGAGACCCGTGCCCTTACCAGTGGAAACCTGTTGCTGGTCAGGTATAAGGTCAAGAGGGATGTCCTTGTACTGTCCACAATCCATGGTAACAGCACCACCCCCGTCTCTGTGCGAGGTACCATGGCAGCGGTCCTCAAGCCCAATTTTATCGTTGACTACAATCGGTATATGGGAGAAGTTCATCTATCTGATCAAGTCCTCAAACCATATAATGTCATGCGGAAAACCCGGGCATGGTACAAAAAAGTTGCGTTCTACTTGGTACAGGTTGCCTTGTACAATGCTTTTGTACTATCCCGAAGTGCTGGCAGCACAGGGACATTCCTCCAATTCTACGAGGCAGTCCTCAAGGACCTGATCTTTTCAGACTGGGAAAGAGCAGGGGGAGTACCTCGGGAATTGGAGGCGCCCGGACAACACTTTCCAGGTGTGGTCCCCCATACTGGAAAGAAGGGACGAACCCAAAAAAGATGCAGAGTGTGTCACAAGAGGGATATCCGGAAGGACACCACAACTCAATGTGACACTTGCCCCGATCATCCGGGCCTCTGCGTTATCGATTGCTTCAGGGAGTATCACACTTCCATGGAGTACTAAATTTTTATAATCCCCAACAGTCTCCTAGAGAACATAAAAAAATATAGCTCTCAGACTTTGGAGACACGGAAAAACAATTTTTTCCCCAAAAAATATTAGTTTTAGTGCAGGCATCCTCAAACTGCGGCCTCCAGATGTTGTAAAACTACAACTCCCAGCATGCCCACACAACCTACAGCTATCAGCAGGGCATGGTGGGAATTGTAGTTTTACAACATCTGGAGGGCCGCAGTTTGAGGATGCCTGCTTAGTGTCTCCAAAGTCTGAGAGCCATACATATTGGGCATCGCCGCGTCCTTAAAAATCTTCTCTATAAAAATACCCCATAAACTAGCCCCTCGATAAACGCCGTCAAAAAAATCAAATAAAAACTATGTAAAAAAAAAGCCATTTTTATTGTTACCTTGGATCCCAAAAGGTGTAATAAAAAGCCATTAAAAAGTCATATGCACCCCCAAATAGTGCCAATCAAACCGCCATCTCATCCCGCAAAAAATGAGCCCCTACATTAGATAGTCGCCCAAAAAAAAAAAAAAAACCTGTAGCTCCCAGGCTATCGAGATACTTAAATAATTTATTTTGTTCCTCAAATGATAATATAGTGTAAAATCTAAACAAATTATATAAAGTAGACATATTAGGTATCGCCACGTCCGTAAGAATCTGCCCTATAAAAATAACATTTAACCCAACCCCCCCAGATGAACAGCGTTAAAATTAAAAAAAACGTTTAAAAAAGCCATTTTTGTCACCTAACATCAAAAAAGTGTAATAGCGAGCGATCAAAAAGTCATATGCACCCCCAAATAGAGCCAATAAAACCGCCATCTCGTCCCGCAAAAAATGAGCCCCTACATTAAACAGTCACCCAACTAAAAAAAAAACTGTAGCTCCCAGGCTATGGAGATACTAAAATTATTAAATTTTTGTTCCTCAAATGATAATATAGTGTAAAATCTAAACAAATTATATAAAGTAGAGATATTAGGTATCGCCATGTCCGTAACAATCTTCCCTATAAAAATAACATTTGACCCAACCCCTCGAATGAACAGCGTTAAAAAAATAAAATAAAAACCATGTAAAAACACCCAAAGCAAGGGTTAACAGGCAAAAAAAACTAAAAATGTATTGCCCTGATTCTGTAGTTTGTAGAAACACCCCATATGTGGTCGTAAATGGCTATATAGCCAATACGGCAGGGCATAGAACGAAGGGAACGCCATATGATTTCTGAAAGGAAGATTTTGATGGACTGGTTTATTTACACCATGTTCCATTAGAAGTCCCCCTGATGTAGCCCAGATTAGAAACTCCAAAAAAGTGACCCCCATCTATATGTGTAGAATTTAAAACTACATTTTTATTTTGTCATCATTAAAACCTTGTACATGTGAAAAAGGAAAAATCATGTGTAAATAAAACTATCAGAGACAGTGAAACAGGGTTGTCAACAGCTATTAATTATCACTGAAGGGAGGGAGGTATGTGTGCATAAATTCTCATTTTTGTGTTTAAATAAACACTTTTCTTATTTAATTTGTGTGGTGTTATTTATATTTATTTCCAATGCAACTTTAACTTAATAAATTTAACTTTTAAATCACCATTTTCTTTTCTTTAGCGATGTATAATAAAGTACCTTATATCCGGATCTGCTCTTCTTTTTGCTTTGTCTCTTGTCTTGTCATTTTCCTTAAAAACTAATTTTTCCATTATGCAAATTAGGATCCAAGGAGCCCAGAGGGGCGTTTTTTCTCTGCCAAGGAGCCCAGGAACACCCCCCTGATGTGCCCAGCCCACCAAATTTGAATCCACAAGAACACCTCCAGCAGCAGAAATCGCCTCCGCCCACCCGGCTACCTCCGCTTTCAGGCAGGAATAAAGCCCCGATCTTCATCGCCTGCGTGATGCTACGCCAACTGAGGGCAACAGCCTCAATAGTGTCACTGGGCATGCGCCGAGCCCAGTGACGTTTTCCGAGCGCTGTTGCCCTCAGTTGGCGTAGCATCGCGCAGGCGCAGGCAATCGCCGGCACTGCGCCTGCGCGAGAATTCAGGCAGCCGGGGAGATGAAGTTCGGGCCTTTATTCCTGCCTGAAAGCGGAGGAAGCCGGGGGGCAGAGGTGATTTTTGCTGCTGGAGGCGTTCTTGTGGATTCAAATTTAGGCTGGCTGGGCACATCAGGGGGCATTCCTGGGCTCCTTGGCAGAGATAAAACGCCCCTCTGGGCTCCTTGGATCCTAATTTGCATAATGGAAAAATCGGTTTTTAAGGAAAATGACAAGAGACAAAGCAAAAAGAATAACAGATCCGAATATAAGGTACTTTATTACACATGGCTAAAGGGGATAACAAATGGTCATAGGCAGGTGACAGATTCCCTTTAAGGTCTATTTGCACATATATTTCTCTATCCACTCTGTGCTGCTCCTCAGCAGATACTATGTTTGATAGAGGTGCAAAAATTCCAATCGTGCTTGGCCTGAGAAGCATGTTATTAATGCCGCTCTATAAACATTTCTCATGCAGCTTCATTATTCTTATAAGCTGCATTCTCTTGTCAATTGCCTAACATATTATGAACACACACTGCTGAATACATAGTCACACAAGCCTACATTGCTGAGTCAGATACAATGTGGTTGTCAGGCCAAGCACACTGATACAAAGTATCTCTGTGACAAGGGTACCCTTGTCTCCCCTGACGAAGCCACACACGTGGCGAAACATGTCGGGAGGGGTGGTGTAGGTGCATTTAGTTTTTAGGCAGAGGACAGTGCAGGGTCTAATCCATCAATACAGGGATAGTGAGATGATATTTTTGCAAGAGTAGCCAAAACCTGGTACTTGAGGTGTGGAATTGTGTGTGTATAAGAGATACTTTGTATCAATGTGCTTGACCTGACAGCCACATTTTATCTGTCTGCGCAATGTAGGCTTGTGTGACTATGTATTCAGCAGTGTGTGTTCATAATATGTTAGGTAATTGACAAGAGAATGCAGCTTATAAGAATAATGAAGCTGCATGATAAATGTTTATAAAGCGGCATTAATAACATGCTTCTCAGGCCAAGCACGACTGAAATATTTGCACCTCTATCGGACATGGTATCTGCTGAGGAGCAGCAGAGAGTGGATAGAGAAAATGCTATATAGTGCAAATAGCCCTTAAAGGGATTCTGTCACCTCATTTTACCCTATAGAGCTGCGGACATGCGCGGCTAGATCGCCGCTAGCATGTCCGCAATATACCGGCCCCATAGTTCTGAGTGCTTTTATTTTGTTAAAAAAATTATTTAATTGATATGTAAATTTGCGTCCGCCGAATCTCCTCCTTCCCCTCAGTGAGATCGCGGTAAATCTCGCGATGCACGAGCTCGCGCATGCGCAGTTCCTTCCTTGAGGCTGATGCCAGCATAGGAAAGGAACGCTATGTTGGAACTGCGATCTTACTGAGAGGAAGGAGGAGATTCGGCGGACACAGGCAGTGCTGGGCTCCTTCACAGCAGGGCGTGGCTGGGCACTAGAACGGTTAGTACAGCCCCTTGGGCACCTTCACAAGTGAATTTACATATCAATAAAATCATTTTTAAACAAAATAAAAGCACTCAGAACTATGGGACAGGTATATTGCGGACATGCTAGTGGCGATCTAGCCGTGCATGTCCGCAGCTCTATAGGGTAAAATGAGGTGACAGAATCCCTTTAAGAGGTGTATTGGAAATAAATATAAACAACAACACCACACAAATTAAATAAGAAAAGTGTTTATTTAAACAAATGAGAATTTATGCACACATACCTCCCTACCTTCAGTGATAATTAATAGCTGTTGACAACCCTGTTTCACTGTCTCTGATGGTTTTATTTACACATGATTTTTCCTTTTTCACATGTACAAGGTTTTAATGATGACGAAATAAAGATGTAGTTTTAAATTGTACACATATAGAGTTGGGACCCCTAAAGGGATTTCTTTTTGGTCAGGTGACCATTTGGGATTTTGTTTCTGGTGCTTCCCACACCTTCTTTCCCCAGGTGTGGCTATTATGGTCATTTAACCTTCTCTATTTATTATTGTTTCTCCCACTATGCTATGCGGTTTATAGCTTCTGTTTGAGTTGTGGATAGCTTGTCTATGGATCTCGGCTGAGTTCCTGGTGCTGCCATAGCCACTTAAAGTTAAAGAGGACCTTTCACCGATTTAAAAACTAAAAACTAACTATACCTGTGGGCAGAGCGGCGCCCAGGGGTCCCCCTGCACTTACTTGTATGTCTGGGCGCCGCTCCGTTCGCCCGGTATAGGCTCCGGTGTCCGAGCTCCCTCTGTTGTATGGGGCGGGGACTTTGTATCAGGCGTGTCCCTTGCTGCAGAGCTGGCCAATCACAGCGCACAGCTCATAGCCAGGCTATGAGCTGTGCGCTGTGATTGGCCAGCTCTGCAGCAAGGGACACGCTGACCAAAGTCCCGCCCATGCAACAGAGGAGCTCGGTCACCGAGCCTATACCGGCGAACGGAGCGGCGCCAGACATAGCAAGTGCAGGGGACCCTGGCGCCGCTCTGCCCACAGGTATAGTTAGTTTTTAGTTTTTAAATCGGTGAAAGGTCCTCTTTAAGTGTTTTTTTTTCCCTTTTGTATTTTGTTTGGGTTATTTTGTGTGTTGCATTTCCCTGTCATTTGTATTAAGGCCTGAGGGAGACTCCTGTTCGTCCTTCCTTTTAGAGGAACAGGTTGTCTCAGTCCTGACATTAGTACCGGGGTCCTATAGGGTGAGTTAGGACACTAGGTATTCCTGTGTATGAACTCACCCACCTCTGGGGTCTGTTCATACTGGTAGTTAGTCAGGACTTTGATTAGGGTTTTACTAGGAGGTGTCCATCTCCTTTCCCTAGTTTCCAGGCCTTGGTCCCTCACTCCTTTCCCTCCTATGTTCCGTGTGGTGTTTCCCTCCCACACCCGAACATGACACTTATGCTTCACATTGGTGTCCCCAGTCTTATATTGGCACTCCAATTTGTTTTATTGGCTCTACATATGCGTCACATTAAGGGCTCATGCACACGGCCATAGACATTTCTGCGGTGCACAAATTGTGGATCTACAAAACACGGATACTAGCCGAGAGCCTGCAGCCATACGAATATGGACAGCACACTGTGTGCCATCTGCATCTTTTGCAGCCCCATTGACGTGAATTGGTCTGCATCTAATTGGCAAAAAATGTGGATCGGATGCTGACAAAAACCATGGTCGCGTGCATAAGCCCTAAGGGGATAGTTCTGTATGTTTATTATCACCCCTCGGAGTTTCATGGGCGCTACATGTGTCTCACATAATAGGGGTTGTCCCAGAATGACAACTTTTTACCTACTATCACTAGGATAGGTGATAAGTGTCTGATTGGTGAGTGTACTACTAATGAGACTCCATGGATCATGAGAGCGGCGACCATTTCCCCATTTTGAATGGAGTGGTCGCTGATTCAAAGTCTATGGGACTGCTGAAGATAGTTCAGTGCAGCCCTCAGCTATCGCCAGTGTAATAAGTATTACATTTTCATCCTAAGGCAATAGTGTACAGAGTTTTTACGAAGGCTGTTCATGAGATTTCTGCTAATGCGTTGCATTTACAGTGGCACTTTAAAAGAAATTGCAGCACTCTGCTGTATAGAATCCAAGTGCCTAGACTGTTGCTAACAGTCTTAGACATTAGGCACTTTTTGGAGACCATAAAGTCAGTTTAAAATAGTTTAATCTAAGCTTCATCTAAGGCCAGATTCGCATCACCGTTTAGTTTTCCATTCTTCTGATCCATCCAAGTACAGAAATTTCTTTTTAAAGTAACCTTTATTTTGAGCATCCATTTTGCTCATTTTGCATCTGTTTTTGTGAGTTATTTTAGAAGGGAGAAAGTTATGTAAGGAAGAATTTTTCTCCCGTCAAAAATAACTGCTCTCTAATGGAACTGACAAAAACAGATCCCAAATGAGCACAATGGAATATGCGATCGAAATTAGGATTTTGTAAACGATAATCGTGTATCTAAAGGGTCATTGTTGAAATATTCACTACACCAAGAAACAACTCGTTCATCTCTGAGGTACCCCTAGAAAGAAACCCCAAAAAAGTGACCCCATTTTGGAAACTAAACCCCTCAAAGAATTCTTTGAGGGGTGAAGTGAAAGCTTTGACCAGCAAGTGTTTCATAGGATTAAGAAACACTTGGCTGTGAAAATGAAAAATTACATTTTATTTCCAATAAGATTTTGCTTTAGACCCCAAATTTTTCATTTTCACAAGTCATAACAGAAGTAAATGCACACCAAAATTCTTTACTCATTTTTTCCTGAATATGGCAACACCCCATGTGTGGTCATAAACTGCATTTTGGGGGCATGGCAGCGTTCAGAACGGAAGGAGTAGCATCAGGATTTTCTAACAGGAAATTTGCTGAAATAGTTTTTAGGGGCCATATCTTTTTTATTTTTTCACCAAAGTAGCTTTTTAAAGGGCTTGATTTTTTGTGGCTCAAGCTCTAGTTTTTATTGGTATCATTTTGGGGTACATATGTCTTTTTGATCACTTTTTATACAATTGTGTAGGAGCTGAGGTGTGCAAAAATTTAAATTCTGTCTGTTTTTTATTAAAACATTTTTGAGGTGTTCTGCCCAGGAGAGCTAGAAAATGATCTTAGTTCATTTGCCAGAGTTTAAGAATCATTTCAGATCACGTCTATTTATTCTCTAATTCATTCTGCTGTAATTCCTGTATTTCTGTAGTTATTAGTTAGGTTACAGCACCATCTAGCGGTGGTAAAAATGTACTGCACTTTGTTTTCTTGTTAATAAAGATTATCGTATTGTGGGACGTGCAAGGCATTGTGGGTAGTGCTAGGCATCCTGGGAAGGAGTAGTACAGTCTCCAGTTGGACATGTGCTCAGTGTTATGCAAATGTTTGAATACATGCTGTTCTATGCTTTATGCTGATACATGCTATGCCTTATACTTACCGTATACATGTTATTTGTATTCTTATAGTTTTACCAATCAATTGATCACACATCAATTCACAATCCCGTTTTGCCAATAAACAAGTTAGACTACAGAAAACAGTCCTCTTATTTGGAAGACAGGAATGGTTTTTGCTAAATGTCAGACTGCACACTGTGTGAACATGTATGAAGACAGAACATAAGGGGTTGCTCATGTGGTATATTTGATATGATAATTTTATTTTGTGGCTTAATATGGTTATGGTGATACCAAATTTATATAGTTTTTTTATGTTTTACTACCTTTTCAGCATAAAATAACTTTTCTATTAAAAAGAAATCATATTTTGCATTTCCATATACCGGGGATGGCCAACCTGCGGCCCTCCAGCTGTTGTAAAACTACAATTCCCACCATTCCCTGCTGTAAGCTGATAGCTGTAGGCAGTCTGGGCATGCTGGGAGTTAAAGTTTTGCAACAGCTGGAGAGCCACAGATTCCCTGTCATATACTTAAATCCATAACATTTTATTTTTTTATCAGTGTAGCTGTGTGAGAGTTTTTTTTTTTTTTTGCGGTATGGGCTCTAGTTTTTTTTTGTATCATTTTGCGGTACATATGTCTTTTTATACCTTTTTTGGGAGGTGAGGTAGCAAAAATTGCAATTCTGATTGTGTTTTTTATTTTTTATGGGGTTCCTCATGCCGGATATATGATATGATAATTTGATTCTGTGGGTTTATACTGTTATGGTGATACTAAATGTATTATGTTTAATTTTAGATCGTTTTGGGGAATTTTATCAAGACCTATACAGTTCCACATCTCAGCACTTTGATTCTGTCCTGGAGAATTATACGCAGGAGGTCTCTCATCCACAACTGTCCGCCATAGATAGGGAGTTGTTAGATGAAGAGATTACGTTGCAGGAAGTGTCGGATGCAATCAAAGGTTTAAATTTGGGGAAAGCCCCCGGACCCGACGGGATACCGTTGGAAGTCTATTCAACCTATATGGATATTCTGGGTCCGCAGTTGCTACGAATGTATAAAACATCTTTTGAGGCTGGTGCGCTCCCAGAATCATTGTATGAGGCTTCCATTGTGGTTCTTTTAAAAACTGATAAGGACCCTCTGGAATGTAGCTCATATCGGCCTATATCGCTGCTCAACCTGGACTATAAGATACTGACTAAAGTCTTGGCGAACAGGTTGAACAAGGTGATATCATCCATAATACACGAAAACCAATCTGGTTTTATTCCCGGTCGCTCCACTTCCAGTAATATAAGAAGGGCGCAAGCAGGTTATTGCTCAGCTCGGATATTCAGACCGGAAACAATGGGCCTTGGCTGCGCTGGACACAGCCAAGGCATTCGACTCTGTAGAATGGCCCTACTTAATACAGATTCTCAGGAACTTTGGCTTCGGCCCTGCATTCATTAGCTGGATCAATATACTGTATAAATCCCCATCGGCTAATATTATGATAAACGGCTCCTTGTCGTCAACGTTTAAACTCTATAGAGGGACTAGGCAGGGATGTCCCTTGTCCCCCCTCTTATTTGCGGTAGCTATTGAACATCTTGCGCTAAGAATCCGTCAGGATACAGTATTTAAAGGTGTATCGATAGGGGACAGGGAGGACAGGCTGGGGTTGTATGCAGACGATCTCATTTTGTATATGGATATAGTGGAGTCTACTTTACCCAGGGCAATAACTATCATTGAACAGTTTGGATCCTTCTCTGGACTCCGCATTAATTGGGCTAAATCGGCCCTAATGCCTTTATGGTCCCCGGATTGGCCATCCGTATATTGCAATCTGATAGTTGTGGACAGATTCAAATACCTGGGAGTTATCATAACGAAAGAAGCATCCATGTCACATGAGCTGAACACAGTACCCCTAGTATCTTACTTCACGGATAAATTTAAGTCCTGGAACACTTTGCCCTTGTCTACCATGGGGCGTCTAAATCTCATCAAAATGATTCTACAACCCAAGGCCCTGTACTTACTAGAGCATTCCTGTGTACCGATCCCTCGCGCTTTTTTTGATAAATTGCACTCCAGCATGGCAACGTTCATATGGGGGAAAAATAGACGTAAACTGGCACTGCAGTCCCTGCAGAGGAGCTGGGACAAAGGGGGAGCGGCTTTGCCAGATCTATACTTATACTTTCTTGCGGGTCAGCTGAGATATTTGATGCCATGGGTGACCCAGGGAATACTCCCGAATTCTGAATATTATTTGCAAGAGTATTTGCGGCTTTCCAACCTCTGGCCAGTCCTGGAAGACCCGTCGAGTATTGGAAAGTCACTTTTACAAATCCACAGACTTGCACACCAGGTTTGGAGAGCTGCAAAACTGCAACAGTACAGGGATTTACCAGACGATGCCCCACTGTGGAACAACCCAATGTTTCCTCACTTGTTGCACTGTGAAGGAGAAAGTATTTGGAGGGAACATGGGGTACGCCACCTAAAGGATCTGTATGAAAGCGGTGTACTTTTCTCCTTCTCTCAGCTGCAGACCAAAGTTGGGCTTTTGCGTCCACATTTTTACAGATATCTGCAGCTGAGACATGCCCTCCAGGTTCAACTGAGAGTAATCGGGAGGTCAGTCTCAGCCTACCCGCTTATTGGAGTTTTTAGAACTCAGGGGCCGAGGGGACTAATTTCCACTCTATACACTCATCTGCTTGGCCTCAGACTGTCCTCCGCTCCCTTGAAGGCGGAGAGCAGGTGGAAGGACAATATACCATCCTTATCAGATGAGGATTGGAGTGAGGCCCTGGAAGCTCCTGTGGTTGCTTCACCATCCCTTACTAACAGACTGACGCAACTCTTTATCCTCCATAGATGTTACCTCACTCCGACCAGGCTCTTCAGGATGGGCAGAATGCCTCATGCAGAATGTCACAGGTGTGCCCAGATGGGTGCGGACTTCTGGCATCTTATCTGGGATTGTTCATACATTCGCCCATTTTGGAGATCAGTAGTGGATATTTTATCCACCATGATTCCAGGTACATTGGAGGTGTGCCCCAAGGCTTGCCTCCTGGGAATACTTGCAGACGATTCTCGAACACACCATACACTTACCTTCATGAGGGAGACTCTTTTCCTAGCCAGAAAAGCGATAGCTATCAGGTGGATGGCGGACAGGCCCCCCACGGTTAACCAGTGGAAGACTTTAGTTAACAACGTTATTCCCTTTGAGAAAATTATGTACACACGGAGGAACTGTCCTCAAAAATTTCAAAAGATATGGGGACCGTGGTGTGCCTCTCCGCTGACCGTCACATCAGCCCATTTGCATTCTGCTACTTAGATGAATGGGCAGCTGTTTACCTCCAGACTCGATGTATACGATTGTTTCCAATATGGGGTCCCTCAACTGTCCTGACAATGTGGTTTTAGATGTATTATCGATGTTAATGGGGTGTCTATGTCCATGAATGAGCCATAAAGGCACAGTATAGTGCATTTCTGCATTATGTACTTTATGCATGACTTATTGATTGTTATGTACAACACCTTGCTTGCTACCTTTTTTAATAAAGCGAGTTTAAAAAAAAATGTATTATGTTTTACTTTTTTTTCAGCGTAAAACCACTTTTGTATTAAAAATAAATATATTTTGCATCGTAATATACTAACATCCTTAACATTTTTATTTTTTCACCAATGTACTGTAGCTATATGAGGGCTTGTTTTTTGCGTCACGGGCTGTAGTTTTTATTGAAATAATTTTGGGATACATATGTCTTTTTGATTACTTATTATTCCATTTTTTTGGGAGGTGAGGTGACAAAAAACGCAATTAGTAACATGATCCTTTTATAGATCAGGTCATTATGGACACGACGATACCAATTATGTGTAGTTTATTTTATATCACTTACAAATGAGTGGATAAGGGAAAAGGTATTTTTTAAAATTTTATTTTATTTATTTACATTTTATTTATTTATTACATTTTTTTTACACTTTATTTTTATTTTTACACTTTTATTATATCATGTCCCACCTGGATCTTCAAGATCCAGCGGGGCTGATGGCTGTACAGTGCACTGCTATACTCTTCCATTGCAATGCACTGTACTGTCAGTATTACACTGACACTATGCCTGATCACCCTCAGGGTCTCTCAGGCTTAGGCCTCATGCACACGACCCGATGTGTTTTGCGGTCCGCAAAACACAGAAACTGCTCCTGCAATTTGCGGAACAGAACGCGGCCCATTGTAGAAATTCCTATTCTTGTCCGCAAAACGGACAAGAATAAGACATGCTCTATTTTTTTTGCAGGGCCACGGAAAGGAGCAATGGACCAATATGTGGCTCAGATGCGGACCAAAACAACGGCCGTGTGCATGAGACCTTAGGCCTATTTTACACTTGTGTTTGGTCAGTGATTTCCATCAGTGATTTGTGAGCCAAAACCAGGTGCAGGTCAAAACCACAGAACAGGTGTAGATCTTTCCATTATACCTTATCTTTGTGCTGGCTTCACTTCTGTGCCATGAATGACACAAGCACCTCAATGCTATATTTTATCTTGAAGATATAGTATGGGGGGCACTCATATACTCAGGAACAGATGGACATAGGTTTAATAAAATCATACATTTATTAAAACTAGCAATTGAAGGTAACAATACACACACTAAACCATAAAATTCTAGGCACAAATAATTAAAAATTAAATAAAGTCATTGGATGCGGCTGCTGGCAGTGATGGTATTGTAGTATATCTGAAGTGTGCTCTACTGTTTGAGCGATTAACTGTGGAGAGTCCCAAGTATGGATAGTTAAATCAGATATGGATAGTAATCAGTGCATAAGAGTCCACAGATAGCAACCGGCGGCAGCTCACGTGACGATGATGTCACAGAATCGGCAGCTCCTTCCCAGGTCCTTGAATAGGATTAACCAAATATGGAAGTATGGAAGTAGCACTGCGGGAGGAATTCTTTGGTTTCTTTCAGCTTGCAAGCAATGTTATAAAAAACTTTGAGACCCTCTGTGTGGTGATGCGGAATCCAAGTCTGGCTGAATTATCAGCACTTGGATTCCCGCTCCCTACACGGCCCCCTCTCCTAGGTCGTCCGATCTACATTATCATAGAGAATACTGTCCAGCATAAAAAAATATGTTTTACAATATATATGAAGGTCACACTTTTTAAGAGATTTAATTATAGATATATTATGTTCAAATAATTGAGGCGGTATTTTATGCCATTATGATGCTTATAATATGTTATTGCGATTCTCTTGTGATTATGTGAATGGGGCGATACATCAGTTGCAAATCCAGTCCTGACATTGGATACTACCTAATTCTTAATTAGTTCAAGTATAAAAAGGGCACATATACATCTGCAGGCACTACCACTGAGGAAGGGGTATGCACCCTGAAACGCGTATGGCGTGCCCTACAGAGTATACTTCTTAAAGTACAGTTGTGTTCAAAATTATTCAACCCCCACTGAAATTGAGTGTTTTGGCCAGTTTGACATTGATTTTGATCATTTCAGTCATCTTGTTTACAATTAAATCAAAGAGGCACTTGTAAGTCAGACAAATATAACATAACATTTATAATGAAATAACCACAAATGTCTTTTCTGTGCTCACATCATTATCAGTTTTATTCAACCCCCAAGTGACATTCAATCTTAGTACTTAGTACAACATCCTTTTCCAGTTATAACAGCTTTTAAACGTGAAGCATAGCTTGACACAAGTGTCTTGCAGCAATCTACGGGTATCTTTGCCCATTCTTCATGGGCAAAAGCCTCCAGTTCAGTCACATTCTTAGGCTTGCGCGCTGCAACTGCTTTCTTTAAGTCCCACCAGAGGTTCTCAATCGGATTTAAGTCTGGTGACTGTGATGGCCACTTCAAAATGTTCCAGCCTTTAATCTGCAACCATGCTCTAGTGGACTTGGAGGTATGCTTGGGATCATTGTCCTGTTGAAAGGTCCAACGTCTCCCAAGCTTCAGGTTTGTGATGGACTGCATCACATTTTCATCCAATATCTCCTGGTACTGAAGAGAATTCATGGTACCTTGCACACGCTGAAGCTTCCCTGTACCTGTAGAAGCAAAACAGCCCCAAAGCATGATTGACCCCGCCATGCTTCACAGTAGGCAAGGTGTTCTTTTCTTCATAGGCCTTGTTCTTCCTCCTCCAAACATAGCGTTGATCCATGGGCCCAAACAGTTCTAATTTTGTTTCATCAGTCCACAGAACACTATCCCAAAACTTTTGTGGTTTGTCCACATGACTTTTGGCATACTGCAGTCGACTCTTCTTATTCTTTGGAGACAGCAAGGGGTTGGCCTGGGAGTTCTGGCATGGAGGCCTTCATTAAGCAGTGTGCGCCTTATTGTCTGAGCTGTAACTTCAGTACCCGCATCTGACAAATCTTTTTTCAGTTCCTCAGCAGTCACACGGGGACTTTTCTCCACTTTGCGCTTCAGGTAGCGCACAGCAGTCAAAGTCAGCATCTTCTTTCTGCCACGGCCAGGTAGCGTTTCAACAGTGCCCTTTGCCTTGAATTTGCGAATGAAGCTTCCTATGGTGTCTCTTGGTATGTGTAACATCTTTGCAATCTTCTTATAGCCATTGCCCTTCCTGTGAAGAGAAATCACCTCTTCTCTTGTCTTCCTGGACCATTCTCTTGACTTCGCCATGTCTGTAAACACACCAGTAAATTTCTAGAAGGAGCTGAGTATCACAGTCATTTTACATCTGCCTAATTGGGGCTTATTATGCTTGATTGCTGCTCCTTGACATCCACAGGGGTTTTCAATACCTGATCGAAAACACTTGAATGAACCTCTGTTCTTAAGAGTGGTAGTCTTTAAGGGGTTGAATAATTGTGTCAAAGAAGAAATCACAAAAAAAACATTTAATACTGTATTACAAAAACAATTGATGTCATTTTAGTTGCATTTGGTTCTTTAAAAAGTCCTTGTAAGATTTCATTCTGAACACAATTACAAATGTACACTAAATTCCCTAAAACCCTTTACAGCATTGTGGGTTGAATAATTTTGAACACAACTGTAATTTATAACATCGCTTGCAAGCTGAAAGAAACCAAAGAATTCCTCCCACAGTGCTACTTCCATATTTGGTTAATCCTATTTAAGGACCTGGGAAGGAGCTGCCCATTCCGTGACATCATCGTCACGTGAGCTGCCGCCGGTTGCTATCTGTGGACTCTTATGCACTAATTACTATCCATATCTGATTTTACTATCCATACTTGGGACTCGTCACAGTTAATCGCTTAAACAGTAGAACACACTTCAGATATACTACAATACCATCACTGCCAGCAGCCGCATCCAATGACTTTATTTAATTTTTTATTATTTGTGCCTAGAATTTTATGGTTTAGTGTGTATATTGTTACCTTCAATTGCTAGTTTTAATTAATATATTATTTTATTGAACCTATGTCCATCTGTTCCTGAGTATATGAGTGCCCCCCATACTATATTTTCTCTTTAATCTTTTTTGTTGGTCTGGGTGGTACCAGGGGTGTGCACCTTACCTATTCTGGACTATCTAGTGAGCCACTGACTACGTACTAAATATCCTTTATATTTTATCTTGGTTGATGAGGCACAGGAGGACCGCATTGCTGATACTGCAGCATCAAAGTATATAAGTACAAATGATGGTGTGGCTTAACACCGAATCCCATATGATATTAAGGATCTGTAATGAGCATATCCACCTCTAACAAATTATGTTAATTATTTGTTTTTTAGATGTCCCCTCCTTCGGATTCCGACGGAAGCATGGAACACCGAGAATAGTTGTACGTTTGCTAGTGTTTTATATGTAAAAAAAGGGGTTCATTTGACCAAGTAATTTCCAGTTTTAGGAGCATTCTGGTAGGTGCATTGACTGTAATAGGATAGACGACTCAAATGTATTATGTTCAGTTGGACACAGACGGAGACCAAAGGGTCTTTAGCTTGGAACTCATAAAGACCACTAAAGTTAAAGCAATGTTCATTTTGTCTAGACTAAAATTAGTAATTTTTATTTGTAGCTGAAACTATCGCAAAAAAGGTGACGCTTGGTCAGGGACCGATTTATGCATGACCTGAATAATGGCCGCAGAGCACCCAGCGGCTCAAGTTCATCCAACCAGAGGGCATATCAATATGCTCCACATCTTCGGTACCTTCAAAAGGCTTTTGCGTTATGTGTCTAAGTATGAAAAAATAAATACTGTACAGTACTTGTCTTAAATTTCTAAATTTTAAAGGGGTTGTCCGGGTTCAGGGCTGAGCCCAGATATAACCGCTTCTAGCAGGAATGTGTGGGATTGGGAGCATTTCTTGCTCTGATGCTCCCCCTTGCCCTGCGCTGCCTTGCGCAGGGCAAGGGCTGTTTCTTTTCTGCTGGTGACGGATTATAAATAGGGTGAGATTTTCAAGGAACATTAATCCATAACAATTATAAGCAACAACAATTATTTTTAATCCACCAATGTTTTTAGGCTTGATAAACTACATCGATAAACCAGATTGTTTGTCAGCCAGACATTATGTAGGGGATGATGTATATAAAGTAGTGAAATATTACATTCCACGAAAGTAGGCCACTACTACAAAATATCACATTGCATATACCAGGCATGCTCAACCTGCGGCCCTCCAGCTGTTGCAAAACTACAACTCCCATTATTACCTGACAGCCTACAGCTATCATTCTACAGAAGGGCATCGTGGGAGTTGTAGTTTTACAGCAGCTGGAGGGCCGCAGGTTGAGCATCCCTGGCATATACTGTATATGATGAAATATTTCCAAACTTGAACAAATACACAAGTTTTAAGTAACACTGAAAATACTATTTTATTTGCAAGCATAATCATAATGCATTACATAACAAAAATTAAGCAATCAAATAATTTCCATTAACACAAAGAACATTAAAAAACAGGAATTATTGTACATAGCCTGTAGAGGAAACTTAAAGGAAAACAAAATGTCGGATTAAGTTCTCTTGCCATGATAGTGATCCAGCCTCAGTCTGGCCTCCTGGTTAGCAGCTGCCAAGTTGTCAACCAACACAGGCTCTTTTGACATTACATAGTTATGGAGCACTACGCTTGCTTTGATCACACCATCAATAGCGTCTCTTTTCAGCTGAACGGGCCAAGTTAAAATTCTCCATTTGGCCGATAGAATACCGAAGGCACACTCAACCATCCTACGTGCCCATGTGAGCCTGTAATTGAAAATTTTCTTTTTTTGCGTTAATCCCCTGTTTGCATATGGCTTTAGTAAGTTGTTACACATTTGGAATGCTTCATCTCCTACGAACACAAAAAACAAGACCAGGTTGTTTGTTCCGGGCAAAGGATGTGGATCAGGTATCCTAAAATTTCCATTATGCACTCGCTTGTCCATGGAAGAGTTTTTAAATACGTGAGAGTCATTGGTTCATCCGTATTGCCCAAAATCTACAGAAACAAATTTGTTTGCACGAGGATCACCGCAAAATATTTCTCACCCCCTCCGGGGGTGACACCCGACCCCATGTGGCCTGCGAGGGGTGAAGGATGTCCCGCCGGAGACTACCTGAGAGACACGTCTTTGCTTGGTGACATGCTTTCGGTGAGACTGCGTCTGTCTCCCTGGCTGCCTGACACTGATATTGGAAGTGCAGACTGGCAAAGCTTTCGTTGGTAGCCAAAATCCTGTAACAAAAACAAAAAAAATTGGGAGCGCTTTTTTTTAAACTATGAGAACCACAAAACCAGTACTAAAATCATTGTTCTGAATATTGATGCATGATCCTCAGAATAGGTAATTAATGAGTGTATGACACCCATGACCCCCGCTGATCAGCTGTTTGAGAAGGCAGCGGCTCCAGCAGTAGCTCCACTCCCTTCTCGCTGTTTTCCCCCAGGTCAGTGACGTCATGACTACTATAAACGGGCGCTGAAACCCTTTGACGAGAACGGGGTTAAGCCGTGCCCAGGCCATTGATAGTAGTAGTTACGTCACTGACCTGGGGAAGACAGCTTGAAGGCGGCTGCACTACTGCTGGGGCCAATGTTTTTTCAAACAGCTGATCGACAGGGTCACGGGTGTCTTACCCCTACCGATGAGATGCTGATGATCTATACAAAGGATAGATTAACAGTAATAAAAGATACAGATTCCCTTTGACTTACTGAAGAAGAAGATATGACAAGAAGTTGGACATACTGTTCAAAGAAAAGATAGAAGAAAAAAAATAGAAGAGAGAAGAAAAAAAATTAGCCGTTCCCGAGGCGGTATGCTACGACAAAATCTAGTGTTCTTTCAGCTTGGTCGTCTGGACAATCTTTGCACCAAGTTGTCAAAGCACCAAGTCAGCAATTTTTTCCTGGTGGCTTCTACGAACTTGAAACAAATTTGCATAAACGCCGCAGGTCATCTGAGCTGATGTTATAGTTATAGGATGTATCTAATATCGGTGTTTTCTTTGGTGCAGTGGAAGCCTCCTTAAGTGTAGCATCCTCCAAATAAGATAATCCACAGAAAATAGGATATGGGCTGGTAACATAGGCTTTTTTGAGGAAATGTTGGCAGCCTGCAAGAAAATAGGGAAAGCAAGCCTTTATATACAGTTGTGTTCAAAATTATTCATCCCCCAATGCTGTAAAGGGTTTTAGGGAATTTAGTGTACATTTGTAATTGTGTTCAGAATGAAATCTTACAAGGACTTTTTAAAGGACCAAATGCAACTAAAATGACATCAATTGTTTTTGTAATACAGTATTACCGTATTTTTCGCCCCATAAGACGCACTTTTTCCCCCCCAAAAATGGGGGAAAAGTGCCCCTGCGTCTTATGGGGCGAATGCTGTAATTTTTACATCGCCAGCTGCGATGTACGCGCGAGCGGGGAGGGACTGGGAGGAGAGCTGGGGCCGGCAATTGCGGAGGGCCGGTGCAGTGACTGTACTCCGCCCGCCCCCGCTCCAGTGCTGCACTATTGAAAAATGAAATATGTAATCTGATTAAGTTCCTGTCTAGCCCTCACTCTAATATACCGACACATGGCAGCTTGTTGAAAGCAGGCAGTCGGGCGGCCGGCGCGTCACTCACTGACGCCACGTGCCTGCGCCGCCTACTTTATGAATGAAGTAGGCGGCGCAGGCACGTGACGTCAGTGAGTGACGCGCCGCCGCCCGGACTGCCTGCTTTCAACAAGCTGCCATGTGTCGGTAATATTAGGGTGGGGACATAGACAGGAACTTTTAATTTAATTAAATATTTTGTATTTCTATAGTGCAGGGGGCGGAGTACAGTCACTGCACCGGCCCCTCCGCAATTGCCGGCCCCCAGCTCCTCCTCCCAGTCCCTCCCAGCTCGCTCAGTTTTATGGGGGGAGGGGGTCTGAGGATGGCACTGTTATGGGATGGGGATCTGTGGATGGCACTGTTATGGGGTGGGGACGGTCTGTGGATGACACACATATATAACAGTGCCATCCACAGATCCCCCATAACAATGCCATCCACAGATCCCCCATAACAATGCCATCCACAGATGCCCCCATACAGTGCCATCCACAGATGCCCCCATACAGTGCCATCCACAGATGCCCCATAACAGTGCCAGCCCTGTTATGGGGGATCTGTGAAGGATACTGTTACAGGGGGGCTGTAACAGTATCCTTCACAGATCCCACCCATAACAGTATCCTTCACAGATCCCACCCATAACAGTATCCTTCACAGATCCCACCCATAACAGTGCGTCATCCACAGATCCCCCATAACAGTGACATCCACAGATCCCCAGTAATAGTGCCATCCACAGACCACCATTAGTTCCAAAACCACCAAAAGCACACCTTTTGGTTAAAAATATTTTTTTTCTTATTTTCCTCCCCAAAAACCTAGGTGCGTCTTATGGGCCGGTGCGTCTTATAGGGCGAAAAATACGGTAAATGTTTTTTTGTGATTTCTTCATTGACACAATTATTCAACCCCTTAACCCCTTAAGGACTCAGCCCTATTTCACCCTAAGGACCTGGCCATTTTTTGCAAATCTGACCAGTGTCACTTTATGTGGTGATAACTTTAAAACGCTTTTTCTTATCCAGGCCATTCTGAGATTGTTTTTTCGTCACATATTGTACTTCATAACAGTGGTAAAATAAAGTTGAAAAATTTCATTTTTATTTATAAAAAAATACAAAATTTACCAAAAATGTTGAAAAATTCGCAATTTTCCAAGTTTCAATTTCTCTACTTCTATAATACATAGTAATAACACCAAAAAAAGTTATTGATTTACATTCCCCATATGTCTACTTCATGTATCGATCATTTTGGGAATGCTATTTCATTTTTTGGGGACGTTACAAGGCTTAGAAGTTTAGAAGCAAATCTTGAAATTTTTCAGAAATTTTCAAAAACCCACTTTTTAGGGACCAGTTCAGGTCTGAAGTCACTTTGTGAGGCTTACATAATAGAAACCACCCAAAAATTACCCCATTCTAAAACTACACCCCTCAAGGTATTCAAAACTGATTTTACAAACGTAATTAACCCTTTAGGTTTTCCACAAAAGTTAATGGCAAATGGAGATAAAATTTCAGAATTTCAATTTTTTGAAAAATTTTCCATTTCAATCCATTTTTTCCAGTAACAAAGCAAGGGTTAACAGCCAAACAAATCTTAATATTTATTCCCCCGATTCTGTAGTTTGCACGAACACCCAATATATGGTCGTAAACTGCTGTATGGCCAAACTGCAGGGCGCAGAAGGAAAGGAGCGCCATATGGTTTTTGGAAGGTGGATTTTGCTGGACTGTTTTTTTGACACCATGTCCCAGTTGAAGCCCCCCTAGAGTAGAAACTCCATAAAAGTGACTCCATCTAAGAAACTACACCCTTCAAGGTATTCAAAACCAGTTTTGCAAACTTTGTTAACCCTTTAGGTGTTCCACAAGAGTTATTGGCAAATGGAGATGAAATTTCAGAATTTCTATTTTTTGTTACCTTGTCTCAAAAAAAGTGTAATATAGAGCAACCAAAAATCATATTTACCCTAAAATAGTACCAACAAAACTGACACCTTATCCCGTAGTTTCCAAAATGGGGTCACTTTTTTGGATTTTCTACTGTAGGGGTGCATCAGGGGGGCTTCAAATGGGACATAGTGTCAAAAACCAGTCCAGCAAAATCTGCCTTCCAAAAACCATATGGCGTTCCCTTCCTTCTACGCCCTGCCGTTTGGCCATACAGCAGTTTACGACCACATATGGGGTGTTTGTGCAAACAAGAGAATCAGGGCAATAAATATTGAGTTTTGTTTGGCTGTTAACCCTTGCTTTGTTACTGGAAAAATGGATTAAAATGGAAAATTTGCAAAAAAATTGCTGTTTTGGGACCGTTTTTATTTTTTGCTATTTACATTGTTGAAGTGACAGGTTAGATTGTGTGCTATTTCTATAGAGCAGGTTTTTACGGACGCGACAATACCAAATATGACTACTTTTTAGGGGTTTTTGTTTCAGTTTTACATAATAAAGCATTTTTAAACAAAATTATTTTTTAGTGTCTCCACATTCTGAAAGCCATAGTTTATTTTATTTTTTTTTGGGCGACTGTCTTATGTAGGGGCTCATTTTTTGCGGGATGAGATGGCGGTTTGATTGGCACTATCTTGGGGTGCATATGACATTTTGGTCGCTTGCTATTACACTTTTTGTGATGTAAGGTGACAAAAATGGCTTTTGACACCGTATTGATTATTATTTTTTTGATGTGTTCAGCTGAGGGGTTAGGTCATGTGTTATTTTTATAGAGCAGGTTGTGACGGACGCGGCAATACATAATATGTATACTTTTTATTTATTTATATAAGTTTTACACAATAATATCATTTTTTAAAACAAAAATAAATCATGTTTTAGTGTCTCCATAGTTTGAGAGCCATATTTTTTTTTTTTTTTGGGCGATTGTCCTATGTAGGGGCTCATTTTTTGCGGGATGAGGTGGCGGTTAGATTGACACTATTTGGGGGTCATATGAATTTTTGATCTCTTGTTATTACACCTTTTGTGATGTAAGGTGACAAAAAAATGGCTTTTTGACAAAGTTTTTATTTAATTTTTTTTACAGTTTTTACTTGAGGGGTCAGGTCAGGTGATATTTTTATAGAGCAGATTCTTACGGACGTGGAGATACCCAATATGTCTACTTTTTAGTTTTTTTTATACATTTAACACTAAAAAGCATTTTTGAAACAAAAAAAATCATGTTTTAGTCTGAGAAGCATAGATTTTTTATTTTTTGGCCAATTGTTTTAGGTAGGGGCTTATTTTTTGCGGGATGAGATGGCGGTTTGATTGGTACTATTTTGGGAGGGAGGCATACGCTTTTTTGATCGCTTTGTATTACATTTTTAGTGATGTAAGTTGCCCAAAAATGGCTTATTTACACCATTTATTTATTTTTTTTTATGGCGTTCACCTGACGAGTTCAGTCATGTAATATTTTTATAGAGCAGATTTTTACGGACGCGGCGATACCTAATATGTGTAGTGTATTTTTTATTTTATTTTTTTATTCAGTGATATGTGTTTTTTTTCATTTTTACTTTTTTTTCACTTTTTTACATTTTTTTTGACCCAGACCCACTTGGTTCTGAAAGATCCAGTGGATCTGGTGTCTAGTAGAATACAGTACAGTACACTATATAGTGCACTGTACTGTATTTTGTACTTTACAAAGTCTGAATAGACCTTTAGCAGGTCTATTCAGACTTTCAGCACCATGGACACAGGACGCTTCTGAAAGCGCCCTGTCTCCATGGCAGCCATCACCCGCTGCCATAAGAGGGCAGCGGGTGATTGAAGCAGAAGGAGTGGAGCCCTCCTCTGCGATCCCATCCTGTTCGGGGCTGCAAAGGCACAGCAGCCCCCGATGGGAGAGGGAGGGAGCTCCCTCCTGTTAACCCTTCTCATACCGCGGTCCGTACGGACCGCAGTACGGAGGGTTAAACGGCTGGCATCTGATCAAGCACAGATGCCAGCCGCTTCTATCAGAGTGTCAGCAATGTGCTGACACTCTGATAGACCCACTAGACACCAGGGAAACATTACAGAGGAGGCGGGCGGGGATCGCAATCGCGATCCCGCCCGCGCACCGCCCCGCCTCCCGCCACCCGCAACCACCCCTCTGCACCCCCACAGCCACAATATGATTGGGGGCTGCAGGGGGTTAAAATAAACACATTGGGGGCAGTTAACCCTCTGATCCCCGCGGTCACAGACCGGGGGATCAGAGATCGCACAAAAAGCTGCAAACTGCAGGTCTGAATTGACCTGCGGTTTGCAGCGATCGCCGATATGGGGGGTCACAAGACCCCCCTGGGCATTGTAACAAGGTACCTGCTGAATTATTTCAGCAGGTACCTTGTTCCGATCACTGCCAGCTGAGCAGCAGTGATCGGAACAACTCATGACGTACCTGTACGTCATGGGTCCTTAAGGACTCGGAAACCATGACGTACAGGTACGTCATGCGTCCTTAAGGGGTTAAAGACGACCACTCTTAAGAACAGAGGTTCATTCAAGTGTTTTTGATCAGGTATTAAAAAACACCTGTAGATGTCAAGGAGCAGCAATCAAGCATAATAAGCCCCAATTAGGCAGATGTAAAATGACTGTGATACTCAGCTCCTTCTAGACATTTACTGGTGTGTTTACAGACATGGTGAAGTCAAGAGAATGGTCCAGGAAGACAAGAGAAGAGGTGATTTCTCTTCACAGGAAGGGCAATGGCTATAAGAAGATTGGAAAGATGTTAAACATACCAAGAGACACCATAGGAAGCATCATTCGCAAATTCAAGGCAAAGGGCACTGTTGAAACGCTACCTGGTCATGGCAGAAAGAAGATGCTGACTCCGACTGCTGTGTGCTACCTGAAGCGCAAAGTGGAGAAAAGTCCCCGTGTGACTGCTGAGGAACTGAAAAAAGATTTGTCAGATGCGGGTACTGAAGTTTCAGCTCAGACAATAAGGCGCACACTGCGTAATGAAGGCCTCCATGCCAGAACTCCCAGGCGCACCCCCTTGCTGTCTCCAAAGAATAAGAAGAGTCGACTGCAGTATGCCAAAAGTCATGTGGACAAACCACAAAAGTTTTGGGATAGTGTTCTGTGGACCGATGAAACAAAATTAGAACTGTTTGGGCCCATGGATCAACGCTATGTTTGGAGGAGGAAGAACAAGGCCTATGAAGAAAAGAACACCTTGCCTACTGTGAAGCATGGCGAGGGGTCAATCATGCTTTGGGGCTGTTTTGCTTCTACAGGTACAGGGATTCTTCAGCGTGTGCAAGGTACCATGAATTCTCTTCAGTACCAGGAGATATTGGATGAAAATGTGAGGCAGTCCGTCACAAACCTGAGGCTTGGGAGACGTTGGACCTTTCAACAGAACAATGATCCCAAGCATACCTCCAAGTCCACTAGAGCATGGTTGCAGATTGAAGGCTGGAACATTTTGAAGTGGCCATCGCAGTCACCAGACTTAAATCCGATTGAGAACCTCTGGTTGGACTTAAAGAAAGCAGTTGCAGCGCACAAGCCTAAGAATGTGACTGAACTGGAGGCTTTTGCCCATGAAGAATGGGCGAACATACCCGTAGATCGCTGCAAGACACTTGTGTCAAACTATGCTTCACGTTTAAATGCTGTTATAACTGGAAAAGGATGTTGTACTAAGTACTGATAATGATATGAGCACAGAAAAGACATTTGTGGTTATTTCATTATAAATGTTATGTTATATTTGTCTGACTTACAAGTGCCTCTTTGATTTAATTGTAAACAAGATGACTGAAATGATCAAAATCAATGTAGTGGGAGGTCCTAAAAAAGGTAAAAAAACAAAAAAAAAACAAAAAAAACGGATGCTTCAATAACATCATAAAATGTTATGGTATCCAATGGGCCGCTGCCATCGCAGCACGCGGCCCAATGTGGGAGAGAGGAAGCCCCCTCCCTCTGTTAACCCCATAGATGCCGTTGGTGGCTACTGACTGTGGCATCTAAAGGGTTAAACATGGCAGAATATGCCATACATATTCGCCTAACACCCAAATCACATGACCCAACCACCACCATGACTTCCCCTATTTTTTTTTATTTTTTTTAAATAACACACATAGACAGAGAGTGGAGTTAAAGGCCATGGCCTGTTTATTAACTTATTATAATAACATTACAACTTAAAACCATAACATCATAACCAAGTCCAGTCATAGACTCTGACTTACCTTCAGCTCATCAATATAAAATATATACATAACCAAGTCCATCCCCATATCAGGGACGACTATCAGAACCACCCACAGCGCCTATGGCCCAAATTAACCACAAGTGAATAATCATAATATAGCACCTCAAGTACCTACTTACCTTCCTGCATCAAATACAGGCTAACAAACCTCAAAATAACAAATTGAGAGGGGGGGCGGGGCACGAACGGTCCACTTGACAGGCGGGGGTCAGCTCAACAGGCACCGCAGCCCACGGAACCCGCACTCTTATCCCCCAATAAACAGCGGACCCCACCAGCCAATCACAGCCCATCTCCAGGGTCCAGGAAAAACTGCCCTAATCCCGGAGCATCTATAGGCCACCCTATAAACCAATCACTGTATGGTCACTGGGCAAAGCACATCTGCCCATTGACCCTACACGAAACAGCGGGAAAAATTCCCGCCAAGAACACCTCACCACCAACTCCCTGACTAAACCTTATCTCCATGAGGTCAAACTAAGTTCAATCAGGCTTATGCCAATTCTGCCATGGATCCCCCTCCTAATGGTCCGAGGGCTATTCATGGCAGAATATGCCATACGTATTCGCCTAACAACCAAATCACATGACCCAACTACCACCATGACTCCCCCTATTTCAAATTTTTATTTTTTTTAAATAACGCACATAGACAGAGAGTGGAGTTAAAGGCCATGGCCTGTTTATTAACTAATTTTAATATCATTACAAAGTAAAACCATAACATCATAACCAAGTCCAGTCATAGACTCGGACTTACCTTCAGCTGATCAATATAAAATATATACATAACCAAGTCCATCCCCATATCAGGGACGACTATCAGAACCACCCAACAGGCCCGAGCCACTTCAAAGAAGCGGCAAGGGCCCCACCCCACTCACAGCTACTTCAACCATAGCCTGCAGGTTCAAATTAAAAATATCATAGCCAATATCTGACAAATGAACCCCATCACCAAAGAACAGACCAGCCTCTCAACTCTCAAAATCCACGTGTCTAAATGCAAAACCCCCAACTGACGGCATAAACCTTGCCATAACCCTATTTATCCTTTTTCGCACCTTATCCTTAAACTTCTGCAGAGGTGATAACCTCCAGCACCTCCGTGAAATAATCTCAGAAAAAATCAATTTAGTGAACGGGAAGAATCTTCTGAGCTCCAACAGGACTTCTTCATCCGGAAAATGAGGTGCATAGTATTTTCTTTGCCGATGTCATTTCCACCTAAATGAATTATCAAAATATCTGGCGGGGGAAGAACATCATGCAAGTGCAAAACCAAATCCAACAAACCTGACCAACGAAGTCCACGCACACCGCTCCAATGCAGCTTGACAACTTCTTCATGTAGAGACAAATTAAGTCCATAACAATGCTCTGCAGCCCTCCTATTTGCCCAGTACACATAGGAGTGGCCCAGAATCCATACTGAAAAACCTGAAACTAAAATTAGAGAATTAATCAATTAGTAAATGCGGTCTCACATACAATTGATAACGTTTTGAAGACCATCTGCCAACACGCTGTATTACCGATTCATGCAGTGGCGTAACTACAGGGGAAGCAGGGGAAGCGGCTGCTTCGGGGCCCGGGCTGACAAGGGGCCCGGCGCCCAGCAGCCTGACACTGTCCAAGCAAGGAGTTAATTAACTTATCTAATAAAGTGTTTCAGGCCAGGCCTGGCCTCTTTAAATACACCATCATGTGGAAGAATCCACCTCCCCCAGGCCCCCACCCACCGGAGTCAGTCCGTCTCCAGTCCGTCTCCTGACCTGAGCAGCAGGCGGGAGAATAAGAGTGTGACAGGCAGGAGAGGAGCACAGCAAGGCAGCGGCAGAGCAGAGAGCACCTTAACCATTTCAGTCCCTGTGCAGGGCTTCAGGTATGTGATGTGTGTGTCTGTCTGCTGGATGCACTGCTTGCTTGCCCCTTCAGCTCCTGCTGCCACTGTTCTGTGTCCTGGCTGGCTCCCAGTCTGTGCTGCTTAGCTCTGGTTCTTTAATAGATTTACTAATAAAGTTTGCCTGGATGCCAACTCCCCCTCTCATTGAAGGACCCACTAGCTAGCACTTCCCAGCATGGACACACAAGCTAGCACTTCCCAGCATGGACCCACAAGCTAGCTCACCCCAGCATGGACCCACAAGCTAGCTCACCCCAGCATGGACCCACAAGCTAGCTCACCCCAGCATGGACTCACAAGCTAGCTCACCCCAGCATGGACCCACAAGCTAGCTCACCCCAGCATGGACTCACAAGCTAGCTCACCCCAGCATGGACTCACAAGCTAGCTCACCCCAGCATGGACCCACAAGCTAGCTCACCCCAGCATGGACCCACAAGCTAGCTCACCCCATCATGGACCCACAAGCTAGCTCACCCCAGCATGGACCCACCAGCTAGCTCTCCCCAGCATGGACCCACCAGCTAGCTCTCCCTACCAGGGGCTAGGAAAGATGGTGGGTCCATTGCCGTGCTAGCTGGTGGGTCCATGGGGAGTCCCGATGGACCCACCAGCCAGCATGGCAATGGACCCACCATCTTTTCCCAGCCCCTAGAAGTTCCTATGTGGGAAACTGGGAATGTAAAAAGAAAAAGATAGATTAGGTCAGGACAGGTAATTAAAGCAATGCTCCTCCTGCCCTTGTCAGCCAGCCCCTGGCCCTTTCAGCACAGCTCCTGACCCAACTGTGCCCTTCTGGGCATTGCCTGTGCCCACCCTGGCCTGTTGTCCCCAGGCCCCTGTCTGCACCCCCTTGGCCCTTATATGTGCCCTCCCCGGTCTTTGTATGTGCCCCTGGCCCTTGTCTCTGCCCCCTTGACCCCTCTGTGCGCCACCCTGGCCATTATCTGTGACCCCTCCCTCACTCTTGTCTGCTCCCCTCGCCCTTATCTGTGCCCCCCCCTGGCCCTTGTCTGTGCCCCCTGGCCCCTGTGTACAGGGGGGCCCATACTAAAATTTGCTGTGGGGCCAAGTCATTTCTAGTTACGCCCCTGGATTCATGTAAACCTGCTTGTGCCGCCGCCGCCCCAATGCGAAAAAGAATGCGAAGAAAAATACCTCTCATTTAACTGCAGCACCTTCAAACACTTCGACAGCACTGCTCTGAATTGAAACTGCGGCAACAGTGACAAATCCTGATGAACCAAGAAAAATGCCTCCGCCCCAGCAGGGCGATATTTTAAGTATCACTTCACCGCTTCCACCGGACATATGCTTTTCTCTGAAATCACCCCTATCCTTAATCTACTAACCCCTACCCTTTTGATCCGTTTTTGACCTTTTAATAAAAATTAATAGCAAAGAATCCCCAATCACTACATTCCTCAGCGCCAATCCACCTTAACTAGTCCTTGACCTGGGTAACAACTCACCGATCCGCAAAGCCTCAAAAAACATCACAACAAATGCTGTCCTAAACAACACAGCCTCAAACTCATCAAAACACAGTGACCTTGCAGCATTGCACAGCCTTAGCAATAACTCTGGCGTGATAGGGCATCTCCCATCTTGCAAACAACCTCTTGCCCTATTCCCCTTCAACAGCTGCCTTACCAAGAAAACTTCTATAAGCGCCTTATACCCAAATGATCTAAGAAAAAACGATACACCCACTAAAACCCTGCAGCCCGAGCTGTACGCCAACTTCTCTTCAAAAAGGCCCAAACAAAACGCCACCACAACAGCATCATTAACTCCTAAAGGCGACAAGGACATACCACTCATGAAATGCTCCCACCTCAGCCATGATGACAAATAACTTCTCCAAGTTGCTCCTGCCACCGAACGGCTCAGCAGCTCCATGGCTACTGCCAAATCAATCCCCACAGGTGCTCCGGACAGGGACTCCCAAAAGCATCTGCTGACGGAACCAAGCTGAAGAACCGCTGCATCTGTGTACGGGATAACGCATCGGCAATGTCATTATTAACGCCTGGAATATGTACCGCTTTTATCCAAATATTCAAGCGCAAACAGATAAGTACCAGATGCCTCAAAAGTTTAACTACTAGTGCGTTTTTAGACGATAGACAATTAATCGCGAACATCACACCTTTATTACCAGTATGCAACCTGATACGCTTATTTATAAAGAAACTACCCCATAACACCAAAGCCACAACTACCGGGAAAAGCTCAAGTAGAACTAAATTCTTTAAAACGCCAAAACCTATACTCCCAGCTGCGTCAGTAAACGAATTCAACTGAGGGGCATCCACAAACTCCTCCGGCCATTAAAACCCTCCAAAAATTCTAACCATAACCTAAGATCATCTCTCGCATCATTATCCAACACCACATGAAAACTAGGATTCTTAATACCAGAAATCCTTTGTGACAGCTGCCTGCAAAATATATGGCCCATGGGCATGACCCTACAGCAAAATGTCAACAAACCTAACAATGACTGAACTTCCTTCACAGTAACAGAACGACGAACTAAAAACCCATTAATCAAACCCGTGGCCTTCTACACTTTCTCCAAAGGTAATCTAACCTCCCCAACCTCTGAATCTATAACAATACCTAAATATTCAATACAACATGACGGAAAGACAGTTTTCTCAACAGCTAAAGGAACACCAAACTCAGAACAAACATGAAAAAACTCTTCCAAAACCTCAAAACAAGCAGAATCCCCTGGAGGCCCAACAAATAGAAAATCATCTAAGTAATGAACCACACCTCCTTTCATTACCCAAACTGACACTACCCACTCCAAAAAAGTAGAAAATGCCTCAAAATAAAAACAAGAAATCGAACAGCCCATTGGCAAACACTTATCAAAATAAAACCTGTCCTGAAAATGAAAACCCAAATAATTGAAAGGCGCCGGGTGTATTGGCAACAGCCTATAAGCCCATTTAATATCAGCTTTGGCCAAAAGAGCCCCTACACCAAACGACTTAACTAATGACACAGCGGCATCAAAACGTAGAATAACACACTCTGGACAAAGAACTATCAATTTCGTCATTCAGAACTACCAAACGGGTATGATAAATTATGAATTATCCTAAACGAATTAGGCTCCTTCTTAGGAACCACCCCCAGAGGAGATAACCTAAAATCCTCAAAGGGTGGCTCCAAGAAAGGGCCCGCCACGCTACCTGCTACAATTTCAGCATTTAATTTAACTTCCACAACATGCGGGTATTGCGCAACTGATGGCAGGTTTTTAACCATCAATCAACCTTGCCCAGAAAATGGCGGTATAACAAAGCCATCTGAAAAACCTGAAATTAACAAATCAGCTATCTGTCAGTTTGGATACCGACCTAGCCAATGAAGTATTTTCTCCAATTTTACTGGTGTCGACGCTTCTTTGAAGAAACTCTTTTGCCGTCGGTTGTGAGGGCAAAGTAGCCTTCTTAAAGCATCTGGCTATCGGATGACCCGTCCCACAGAAAGCACACTCATGCTTATACTTGCATGTGGCGGGCCATTTACAATGCGACTCACCCAACGCAACTGAGGGTAAACCGCCATTTTCTGTCTAAAGTTCTCATCGTATTGAAACTAACCTAATCTGCCAAAACTCCTGTGTGCCTCTAACACTATATCAACATCCTGAAACAAACCGGAGGACTTCTCTGGCTGTTTCTCCCCTAGCACACTAGCAAAAATGCTAAACGCTTGCAGCCAGTTGTGGAAAGATCTAGGAATGGGACGCCTCCTCTCCTCCTCTGACTTCTCATCTCTGCGCTTTATTTTCGTTATAAACTGGGAGGAGAGACAAAATATCAATAAACTCTCCATTCCAGATCTTCTCCCTAACCGCTGTGGATAAATGAAAACCTAGGAGGGAAATAGAACAACGCATAACCTCTCTGAAGCAGCTCTCTGCTATACCCTTAGCACGGGAAAGCACGGGCATAGACAGAGGCTCAATTACACTATCCACCTCCCCCGATCCCAAGCCATCAGCCGGTAACCAGGCAGAATTGACATTACCTAGCTGACCACCAGCAGCGGCAGGGGAGGGGGGAGGAGGGAGCTGTGGGGGTCTAGATACTAACCCCTCTAAAGAGGATAACACCTGTGCTAAGGAGGATATCACTGGCGCCAGCTGCCCAGCAGGCCACTCACCTGACTGCTGACCAGGTCCAGGTAGGGATGCTGCTGCCATCTGCCCGCCGGTTGTGGAGGATCCACCTGCCGCGCATCCAGCCCAGCCCACGGAAGGCTGACTGCCCACAGCTCCAGTCCCAGGCCTCTCCGCACCCTGAGACCCATGGCCACGGGCCCCCAGGGGGGAGTTAGAAGCCTGCAAAGCCACTCTGCCTATTCTAGACCCTCCAACCGGACGTCGCACACCAGATGACGTCATCTCCTGCCGTCCTCTCGCGATGCCTTCCATCAAGATCCCAGTCCCGCGAGATTTCGGCCGTGCCTGCGCAGATGGGGAAGGAGAAGATCTTCTCTTCGCCCTCCCGCTCCTCCTCTCGCGGGAATCCCGTTCTTTCGCCGCTCCAGTCGCATCCTCAGTCAGCGCCGATTCCGCCAGCTCCATCCCGTCCACAGAGGCACCACCATCCGGTGACACCAACGATGCTGGTAAGGCAGCAGAGACCCCCGGCACAGCAAAGTCCGTGGTCCTCAGCCACAGCAGACATTCTCTGATCCAAGACAGAGCTCCTTCTTCTCCCGCACGGCACGCCAGCTTTTCAATTAAGGACTCCATATGGTAGATGGGAAGAAACGGCTGGGCACGAACGGTCCACTTGACAGTCGGGGGTCAGCTCAACAGGCACCGCAGCCCTCGGAACCCGCACTCTTATCCCCCACACAGTGGACCCCACCAGCCAATCATAGCCCATCTCCAGGGTCCAAGAAAAACTGCCCTAATCCCGGAACATCTATAAGCCCACCCTATAAACCAATCGCTGTATGGTCACTGGGCAAAGCACATCTGCCCAGTGACCCTACACGAAACAGCGGGAAAAATTCCCGCCAAAAACACCTGACCACTAACTCCCTGACTAAACCTTACCTCCATTGCCCCATGAGGTCAAACTAAGTTCAATCAGGCTTATGCCAATTCTGCCATGGATCCCCCTCCTAATGGTCCGGGGGCTATTCATTTCGTCCATTGCAGCAAACTGTCCACTGTATGTTACAGCTGACACTCACTGCTGATGGTGGCGTCTCTGTTCCTGAGCCACTGCCATCGGATACAATACAGTGGACCGTGCGGGAGCATCTGGGGCACAGTGGGCACTGTGGACACGGGGGGCACAGGCGGCATCAGGGGCATAAGGGATATTGGGGGCACAAAGAGGACCATAGCTAATTTCATTTTACAATTGCATTTTACACTGCCTAAGGGCTCATGCACACAACCTTATTTTCTTTCCGCTTCCGTTGCGTTTTTTTTTAGGACTGTATGCGGAACCATTCACTTCAATGGGGCTGTGGAATATATGGAAGTGACTCCGTGTGCATTACGTTTTAGTTTGTCCGCATGGCCGTTCCGCAAAAAAGTAGTGCATGTCCTATTATTGTCCGCAAATCACGGCCCGAGGCCCCATTCAAGTCAATGGGTCTGCAAAAAATACAGAATGCACACGGAACACATCCGTATGTCATCCGTATTTCATCCGTATTTTGCGGATCCATACTGTAGAAATGCTATTCCCAGCACATATTGCTCATGTGTTTGGTGATTAATAAGTTACTGTTTCAGTATACGATCCGCAAAAAACGGATCAAATACGGAAACAATACAGATATGTTTTATGCAATAACGGAACAGAAGAGGACTTAAATTAGAGGAAAAAAAACCTCAGATACTTAATAACGGATCCGTGAAAAAAGGACCGCAAAACAGCAACGGTCTTGTGCATGACCCCTAAGTCTGCACAGACTAACCGGCAAGGGACCACTGATTGGCTGAGGACTTTGCCTCATAAGTTAAACAAAAGATTGACAACATCAGAGAAAGCTTCAGAACACAATACCTGCTTCTCCACTATTACAGAAGAAAAACTTTCCACCCTACTCTCCAGATCACATCTCACCCCCTGTGCACTTGACCCAATCCCACCCCACCCTCACAACAGTGTTTATCCCAGTGTTTATTTAAACATGCTACTATTGCACCCATCCTCAAAAAACCTTCCCTTGACCCATCTTCTTTGTCCAGTTATCACCCCATATAACTTCTTCCATATGCCTCAAAGCTACTTGAACAACATGTCCACTATGAACTGTTCTCTCACCACTCTTCCTGCTCCCTCTTTGACTGGCTACAATCTGGCTTCCAACCCCACCACTCGACTGAAACTGCCCTTACCAAAGTCACCAATGACTGGCCAAAACCAAAAAACATTAATCTGTCCTCCTCCTCGACCTTTCCTCTGCCTGACACTGTCGACCACTACCTTCTGTTACAAACTCTCTCATGTCTTGGCATCACGGACCTGGCCCTCTCCTGGATCACATCATACCTCACAGACCGGACATTTAGTGTCTCCCACTCTCACACCACCTCCTCGTCTCATTCCCTCTCTGTCGTGTCCCACAAGGCTCTTTCCTGGGACCCCTGCCCTTCTCAATCTACACTTTCGGCCTGAAACAGCTCATAGAGTCCCATGGCTTTCAGTATCACTTTTATGCTGACGACACAAAAATTTACCTCTCTGGTCCAGACATCACCACTTTACTATCCAAAATCCCACAATGTCTATCTTCTAGTGTTGAGAGAGCATGCTTGGCTGAATACCAGTTCGGCTCGAGCATCGCTATTTTCGGCACATGGCGGTGATTCGGCTAAATACCGTGTGTGCTCGAGGGCAATGCTCGAGTCTCCTCCCTGCACGTTTCTTGCCGCTACGCAGCCAATAAACGTGCAGGTAGTACTGCCCTCACTGTAATACCGTAGCCATGTAGGTTACTAGCATTACAGTGATTGGCTGGCGGAGCAGCGTCATCGGGTGCTATATTGCACCCGATGGCGCATGTTCGGCTCAGTCTTAGTCAGGAGAGCTGTGCAAAGGAAGGGCAGACAGTATAGGGAGTGATATTGGACTATTTTAATTAGAAAAACTTTTCAGAGACCCAAAAGTCCTTTTAGAGACAATTGTGTGTGGCAGCAGCAATATATATTTGTAGCGCAACCCTCGCTAAATTGCTAAAACTTTACAGACCCAAAAGTCCTTTTAAGGACTATTGTGTGTGGCAGCAGCAATATATTTTTTTAGTGCATCCTGCGCTGAATAGCGTCTAATAGGCTGCTGCGGACAGTTAAATTATCTGCGCCACATCTCCTGCGTAAAGTGTGCGCATTCCAAAAATATCTGTGACATCCAGTGAGCGTTTTCCGTAGACAGTGTAACGTGTGCACAGAAAAAAATTATCAGTGACATACAGTGTACATGAACATGTGGAGTCACTGTGGGTAGAAATACATGGAGGCAAAAACAATAATAAATTACTAATAGGAGTTTATTATAAACCACCTAATATACCAGAGTCGACAGAAACTCTATTACTAAACGAGATAGACGAGGTGGCAAATCATAATAAAGTCGTTATTATGGGGGACTTCAACTACCCAGATATAGACTGGGAAACTGAAACCTGTACATCCCATAAAGGAAACAGGTTCTTGGCAATAGCCAAAGACAATTACCTTTCCCAACTGGTTCAGGACCCAACTAGAGGGACGGCCATACTGGGAAATAGTGACCATAAAGTAATAACCTTCCAATTATCCTTCAAACGAGAGTTTCTAAAGAAAGGAACAAAAATACCAAACTTCAAAAAAGCTAGATTTAGCCAACTAAGAGAGGCCATAGGCCTAACTAACTGGGACAAAGTCCTCAAGAATAAAAATACAACCACAAAATGGGAGATTTTTAAAAGCATTGTAACATCTAATTGTGAGAGGTACATACCATATAGGAATAAAAGGCTAAGAAACAATAAGAAACCAATGTGGATAAATACTGTAGAACTGTAAAGAGAGCAATAAATGACAAAAAGAAAGCATATAAATCACTAACACAGGAGGGGAGCCAGAAAGCACTGATAGTGATAAACTATAAGGAAAATATAGAATATGTAAAAAACTAATAAAAACTTGCAAACTAGAGACCGAGAGATTAATTGCCAAAGAGAGTAAAACTAACCCTAAAATGTTCTTCAATTATATAAATGGTAAAAATATAAATCTGAAGGAGTCGGGCCTCTAGACAGAGAGCGACGAGGATAAAGCAAAACTATTAAATATTTTTTTCTCCACTATATTCACTGATGAAAATAAACTGTCAGATGAAGTGCAGAATGTAAAAGTAAATTCCCCATTAAAAGTGCCCTGTCTGACCCAGGAAGAAGTACAACAGCGACTTAAAAAGATTAAAATAGACAAATCGCCAGGACCGGATGGCATACATCCCCGTATCCTAAGGGAATTAAGTGATGTCATAGCCAGACCTTTATTTCTGATATTTACGGACTCTATACTGACAGAGAATGTTTCACAGGATTGGCGCATAGCAAATGTTGTGCCAATATTCAAAAAGGGTCCAAAAACAGAGCCTGGAAATTATAGGCCGGTAAGTTTAACATCTGTTGTTGGTAAACTTTTTGAAGGTTTTCTAAGAGATGCTATCTTGGAGTATCTCAATAAAAATAAGCAAATAACGCCATATCAGCATGGCTTCATGAGGAATCGGTCATGCCAAACTAATTTATTCAGTTTCTATGAGGAGGTACGTTATAGAGTTGACCGGGGTAAGTCAGTGGATGTCATATATCTGGACTTCTCCAAAGCATTTGACACTGTACCACACCAAAGGTTAGTATATAAAATGAGAATGCTCGGACTGGGAGAAAATGTCTGTATGTGGGTAAGTAACTGGTTGAGTAATAGAAAACAAAGGGTGGTTATTAACGGTACACACTCAGATGGGGTCACTGTTACTAGTAGGGGTACCTCAGGGGTCAGTATTGGGCCCTATTCTCTTCAATATATTTATTAATGATCTTGTAGAAGGCTTGCACAGTAAAATATAAATTTTTGCAGATGACACTAAACTGTGTAAAGTAATGAACACTGAAGAGGACAGTTTTCTGCTACAGAGGGATCTGGATAGATTGGAGGCTTGGGCAGAGAAATGACAGATGAGGTTTAACACTGACAAATGTAAAGTAATGCACATGGGAAGGAATAATGCAAGTCACCCGTACATACTAAATGGTAAAACACTCGGTAACACTGACATGGAAAAGGATCTAGGAATTTTTATAAACAGCAAACTAAGCTGTAAAAACCAGTGTCAGGCAGCTGCTGCCAAGGTCAATAAGATAAAGGGTTGCATCAAAGGGGCATAGATGCCCGTGATGAGAACATAGTCCTACCTCTTTACAAATCACTAGTGAGACTACACATGGAGTACTGTGTACAGTTCTGGTCTCCTGTGAACAAGGCGGACATAGCAGAGCTGGAGAGGGTTCAGAGGAGGGCAACTAAAGTAATAACTGGAATGGGGCAACTACAGTACCCTGAAAGGTTATCAAAATTAGGGTTATTTACCCTAAAGACGACTGAGGGAGATCTAATAACTATGTATAAATATATCAGGGGTCAGTACAGAGATCTCTCTCATCATCTATTTATCCCTAGAACTGTGACAATGGGACATCCTCAGCGTCTGGAGGAAAGAAGGTTTGTACACAAACATAGAAAACGATTCTTCACGGTAAGACCAGTGAGACTATGGAACTCTCTGCCTGAGGAGGTGGTGATAGTGAGTACAATAAAGGAATTCAAGAGGGGCCTGGATGTATTTCTGGAGTGTAATAATATTACAGGCTATAGCTACTAGAGATGGGTCTTTGATCCAGGGAGTTATTCCTGATTGCCTGATTGGAGAAGTAACACTGTCGGCACTCTGGTCTCTCTGGTCTAGTGTTGTGGCGCGCGTGTCCGCAGTCGGCGATCCGCATGAAGATACAGGAGTCTTCGTGAGTCGAAACGCATAAGATATTTCACTGATATGTGGCAATAAACCCACAAAATTCATCCACCAGTGAGTGCCGGTCCTTTTCTTGATTGCCTGATTGGAGTCGGGAAGGAATTTTTTTCGCCTTAAGTGGGGAAAATTGGCTTTCTGCCTCACAGGGGTTTTTTCGCCTTCCTCTGGGTCAATTTGTAGGAAACAGGCCGAACTGGATGGACAAATGTCTTTTTTTGGTCTTATATACTATGTTACTATGTTACTTTTTCAATAGACGGTGTCCGCTTCTGAAAATGACATTACCAGTGCCACATCTAAAGTGTAACATGTGCGTTTAAAAAATGCATCTGTGACATACAGTGTGCTTTGTCAATAGACTGTGTCCGCTTCTGACAGTAACATTACTAGTGCCACATCTGCAGTGTAACGTGTGCACATAAAATTTTTATCTGTGACATACAGTGTACTTGGACAGTGACATTACCTGTGGTACCTTTCCTGTATAACCTTTCCTCATCCCAAATACCTGTGACATTCCCTGTAATTTTCTATTAGCCGCTGGTGACAGCATTGACGTTATCTGCGGGATATCTCCTGTTTGATGTTTCCACGTCCCAAATACCTTTTAAATTTTTTTTTGCGCATACACTTATAAATCCAAGCATTTATAATATTTAAAATGAAGAAGGCCAGCAGTAAGGGACGGGGAAGTGTCCGTGATGCTGATGGTGCACGCAGAATCTGTGGCCCTGGTCACGTTGAAAGTGTGCCTGCTGCCAGAGCGCAAGAAAAACAATCATCCACGATACCTAGCTTCATGTCCCAGTTTTCAGGGCGGCGCAGGACACCACTCTTGAAGTCAGACCAGTGCGACCAGGTGGTCGGTTGGATTGCAGCAGATAATACTTCCAGTCCGTTAAGCACCACCCTGTCTTCCACCAAGACCAGTCTTAATAGCCAGGAGTCTGGTCAACACAATGCTCACCCTGATCCTCCTTCCTCCCACCATGGAGAGTCTGGGCAAACAAGTGATCCCACACTCGGATATTCTGAGGACCTCTTTTCATCGCCATTCCTTCATTTGGGCCTCTCGCCAAGCACACTTGAAAAGGGACAGATCTTGTGCCCTGATTCCCAGCTTCTTGAGCATCCACAGTCACAAGAAGATGACGGTGGGGAACGGCAATTACTATTTAATGAGGTGGATGATGATGAGACACAGTTGCCAAGAATTCAACGGCAATTCCTGTCTCAAGAGGTTGATGAAGAGGATGAGACACAGTTGTCAATCACAGAGGTTGTGGTTAGGTCAACAAGTCAGGAGGTCGAGCAGAGTGAGGAAGTGGAAGAGGAGGTGGTGGACGATGAAGTCACTGATCCAACCTGGGAAGGTGGAAAGCCGAGCGAGAACAGCAGTACAGAGGAGGAGGGATCTGCAGCACCGCAACAGGCTGGAAGAGGCAGTGGGGTGGCAAAAGGGAGAAGGCGGCCACACCAAACAGGCCCGCAACTGTTTCACGGAGCAGCCCCTTGCGGAAATCTCCCTTGCCAAGGGGTAGGTGTTCCGCAGTATGGTGCTTTTTTGAGGAAAGTGTGGATGACAAAAGAGTAGTAGTTTGCAATCTGTGCCGTACCAAAATGAGCCGGAGCATGAACTCTATCAACCTCACCACCACCAGCATGATCAGCCACATAGCATCCAAGCACCGTAGTAAGTGGGACGAACTCCTGGGTCGACAATCTGTGTCTGCGGGTCACACCACTGCCTCCTCTTCCCCTATGTTAGTGCTGGTCAATCCCCTGTTGAAGGCGCAGGCCTGGATGCCTCCCGACCTGCATCTGGACCTTCGCAAGCACCATCAGCAATCACCTCCACTTCCGTGTCCCAGTGCAGCATCCAAATGTCCTTACCCTAGGCCTTTGAAAGCAAGCGCAAATACCCAGCCACCCACCTACAGGCCATAGCAGTTAATGCGTAGCTTTCCAAATTACTGGCACTGGAAATGTTGCCATTTAGGCTTGTGGACACTGAGGCATTCCGCAGCCTGATGTCGGCAGCCGCCCCGCATTACGCAGTCCCCAGCCGCCACTATTTTTCAAGGTGTGCCGTGCCCGCCTTACACCAACATGTGTCCCGTACCATCACACGTGCCCTTACCAAAGCAGTTAGGGAAGGTCCACTTAACCATGGACAAGTGCATTTGGCCAGGGACGCTACATTTCCCTGACGGCACATTAGGTTGAACATTGTGGAGGCCGGGAGAGAGTCGCACACTGTGATGGCACAGGTGCTAACGACGCCAAGGACTGCGGGCCTTACTTTCATCAGGATTTCCTCCACCACCTACATTAGTGGCTTCAACCCCCCCTTCTCTTCCTCCACCTCCTCCTCCACTTCCACCTCTGAATTCTCATCTTGCAGCACCAATCAGCTATCAGTCAGTAGCTGGAAGCAGTGTAGCACTGCAGTGGGGAAGCGGCAACAGGCCGTGCTGAAAATTTGCTTAGGTGACAAACAGCACACCGCCGCAGAGCTGTGGCAGGGTATAAGAGACCAGACTGAGCTGTGGCTCTTGCCACTCAACCTACAACCAGGCATGGTTGTGTCTGATAATGGCCGTAACTTGGTGGCGGCTTTGGAGCTCGGCAAGCTCACACACATCCCATGCCCTGCCCGTGTCTTAAACTTAGTGGTTCAGTGGTTTTTCAAAAGCTACCCAAATTTGCCAGAGCTACTAGTGAAGGTACGACGCGTGTGTGCACATTTCCACAAGTCATCGACAGCTTCAGCCGGACTGTCAACGCTGCAGCAGCGCTTGAAATTGCCAGCTCACCAGCTGTTGTGCGATGTGAGCACACGCTGGACCTCGACGTTCCACATGTTGGCCAGCATTTGTAAGCAGCAGAGGGCAGTAGTGTAATACCAGCTGCAACATGGTTGTCGCCTTTCCAGTCAGCTTCTGCTATTCACAAGCGATGAGTGGGCATGGATGTCTGACCTCTGTGAGGTTTTAAGAAACTTTGAGGAATCAACACAGATGGTAAGCGGTGATAACGCTATTATCAGCGTAACCAGCCCACTTCTGCTCAAACACTCGCTGCTCACAATTAAGGACGACGCTTTGCATTTGGAAGAGGTGGAAATGGGGGAAGACATTACACAGGGTGATAGCCAGACCACCCTCAGTTCGTCTTCTCATCGCGAATTGGACGATGAAGAGGAGGAGGAGCAGTAGACGGTTGCCTCCGCTACAGAAGGTAGTTCCATCTGACAACGCTGGTGGCAGAGTCTGTAGTTCCTTGGGCAACCGAGGAGGGGAGACAAGGGGAACACACAGCAGTTTCAACAGAGTCAGGGCAACACTCTCCAAATCTGGGACAGTTTCATGACACCCCGCCAGCACCCTCACCCTGATGCGTGGCCTACTGTCACAAGGAGGGAAAATTTTTGGAAGATGGTGAAGGAGTACATAGCAGACCTTGTCAGCATCCTCAATGATCCCTCAGTGCCTTACAACTACTGGATGTCCAAGCTGGACACGTGGCATGAACTGGCGCTCTACGCCTTGGAGGTGCTGGCCTGCGCTGCCGCCAGTGTTTTGTCTGAGCGGGTATTTAGTGCTGCTGGTGACATTATAATAGATAAGTGTATCCGCCTGTCAACTGAAAATGCTGACAGGTTGACTATTATAAAAATGAACAAGGCCTGGACTGCCCCTGACTTCTCAACTCTACCAGAGGAAAGCGGCTGAACATAAAGGCACTTTAAATGTGTTGTTTGTAATGTACTGAATACATTGTATTCCCATGCACCCCTTCCACCATAAAAAAGGGTATATGGTTGAATCTAACTTTTCTCATCCTCCTCTTCCATCATATCAACATGTTTATTCGTCGCATATAATGCCCTCGCATATACTGTATGCCCTTGCATATAATGTTTTACAGGGTCAGCTCAGCTACAGGCCCTCGCATATAATTTTTTAGAAGGTCAGCTCACCAGCACGCCCTCACCTACAATCTTTTACAGGATCAGCTCACCTGCAGGCCCTCACATATAATGTTTTATAGGGTCAGCTCACCTGCAGGTCCTCATCTACAACCTTTTAGAGGGTCAGCTCACCAGCAGGCCCTCACCTACAATCTTTTACAGGGTCAGCTCACCTGCAGGCCCTCGCATATAATGTTTTACAGGGTCAGCTCAACTGCAGGCCCTCACCTACAACCTTTTAGAGGGTCAGCTCACTAGCAGGCCCTCACCTACAACCTTTTACAGGGTCAGCTCACTAGCAGACCCTCACCTACAATCTTTACAAGGTCAGGTCACCTGCAGGCCCTCGCATATAATGTTTTAGTTTTATAGGGTTAGCTCACTAGCAGGCCCTCACCTACAACCTTTTAGAGGGTCAGCTCACTAGCGGGCCCTCACCTACAACCTTTTACAGGGTCAGCTCACTAGCAGACCCTCACCTACAATCTTTTACAAGGTCAGGTCACCTGCAGGCCCTCGCATATAATGTTTTAGTTTTATAGGGTTAGCTCACCTGCAGGCCCTTACCTACAACCTTTTAGAGGGTCAGCTCACCAGCAGGCACTCACCTACAATATTTTACAGTGTCAGCTCACCTGCAGGCCCTCATAATTTTTTCGATGGTCTGCTAAGCAGCATGCACTCTCCCATAATTTTTAAAATTTTCAGCTCAGCAGGCCCTTGCTCCACATGTTTTTGAGGGTCACCAGCAGGCCATCAATCATAATTTTTCAAGGGTGTGTATGATGCCCTCCTTTATGTGTAACAAAGGTTGTATTGGAGTGCTGGTTCCTCGTAATTTTTGGCAGCCCTTTCACTCAGTGCATAGTCTTTATGAGTGTAGGAGTCCCACTACCTGAGCAATTGTAAGGCCCTATGAGTGGTAGACTCTAAAACCAATAAGTTTATTGATATACATTAAAAAGGCAAACGTCCTAATGGACTTATATGCCAAAAATTATTCCCCAAGGAAAAATCCAAAAGTATAGTCCCAACAGGGAGGGAGAGGTAGATTGCGACAGATGAACGCCTAGGGGGAGGCAGGTGAAGTAACCCTACCATATCCCTTCCATATCCCTAAGCCCGAGGGACTCACCTGATGGTGGTAAGCTCTCGTCCTCGTACCTAACCCTGTCACCCTGAGTATCCCTCAAAGCACCTGCGTACCCCGACGCGTTTTCCCCTATTCAAGGGTTCATCAGGGGGTCACCAGAACAAATTAAGGTGTTAGTGAATGGTCATTGGTGTAACCATGAAAAAGAGGGGCTGGTGGTAATCAGCGGTACCTGATGTAAATTAGGCAGCACTCGTTGAATGACATATATATTGTAGCGGCCCTTCAGGTGTCCAGCCCCTCATGGATCCAACTCTCCCTGGTCAACCAAGTCGGCTGCCTTGGAGTAACCTTGGATTCTGCCCCGTCCTTCAAACTGCACATCCAAGCCCTTTCCACTACCTGCCGCCTCCAACTTAAAAATATCTCCCATCAGAAAGAACTTACGAAATCAGTTGTCATTTTACATACAGAGGCTAAGGAGGGGTCAACTGAGGAAGGATGTAGAAAGGAGAAGGGTCTCACAGCAATGGGGCACAGGGTAGTGCTGGAGGCTCAGAGATGTTTGCTATCTGCCTGGCTGGAATCGAGGGTCCCTTCAAAGGAGGATCTAATACTACATTTGTGCCATATGTTCCAAATGGACACTCCCTCAATATGTTGGAGATGCAACAAACTGGAGGGTTCCTATGCCCATATTTGGGTAGACTGTAAAATGATAGCACCGCTGTGGTCTAAATTTTTCCAGATTGTTTCGAAAATATACATGACGGAGGTTAATGCCGACAAGGAACTAATTCTACTGGGATTACATAAAAAACAAAACATATTGGTAAAAAATAGACTCTTCTCCTTTCTCATAGGGGCACTGAAAGCCGCAATTCCCAGATACTGGTGCTCTGCTGAAATACCCAGTGTAAGGGAATGGCTCACTGACGTTGAACAAATAAACAGAATGGAACAGATTAAGCGGGCCACTTTAGGCAGTCATAAAATTTACCTAAAAATTTGGGGCAAATGGATTGATTATATTGATACAAACCATATCTTAAAATACCTGGACTGAATCTTTTTAATCTGACTCTATAGTTGTGGTCCACATTGTAACTATCTCTCGGTATGCAACCGTATTTTGAAACACAAAAATATAATTCCAACTCCTGTGACAGTATTATAACCAAATATGTTCTAACTAATCCCAGTTCTTTCCTTTACCACTCCAACTTTTTCTTTTTCTTCCCCACCCTTTTCCTTGTACTCTATACCTTAATTAACACCTGGTAAATGACCTACTCATGATGGGAAGATCCAGAACAAACAGTTAACTATTCTGATACAATAATATCTTTACTGTAGTTCATGTACAATATCAGTCTGGTAGGTGATACTATCTCACCTTTTAAAGTTCTGAATCTTTGAAATAGTGTGCATCCTGTCTCCAAAGAAGCTTTTAATAAAGAGTTCTTATACTCAAGCCAGGGGCGTACATATAGGGGTCGCAGGGGTCGCAGTTGCGACCGGGCCCGGCTCCCAGGGGGGCCCGGCCACCTGCGGACCCCTGGCCCCGGCCCGGGCCCTGCAGCTGTGATGTGCGCAGTGCAGAGTGAGAGTCCGCTCGATCATCCCGCGAGACCTGCGAACTGCCTGCGGCAGGTCTCGCGGGAACATGCATTGCGCGGATTCAAGTGGGCGGCGCCAGCAGCAGACCAGACGGGACCGACCAGACCAGGGAGGAAGAGACGCCTGAGCTACTGCCAGCCAGCAGGACAGGAAGAGCCTTCCCTGTTCCCTTGTAGTTGCAACTTGCCCAGTAGTAAGTACCGCCCGTCAGTAAATCCAGCCGCCCAGGCCCAGCACCAGCAGCCGGTAAGAATCTCCTCAGACTCAGCATGTTGTGGCATGCAGTGCTTGATCCTGAAATCGGGCGGACGGCGGTGGTGGCGGTGGTGTGGGGGTGGGGGATTGGTTGTGTGTGTGTGTGGTGTTGGGGAGGGGGGCGATTGGTTGTGTGTGTGGTGTTGGGGGGGCATTGGCTTGGCTTGGCTGCTTGGCTAAGGTCAGGTGGAAAGGAAAAGCCTTGACTGAGGGCCCCTGGGGGAGGGGTAGCCTTGAGTGGCCTCACTGGCCTGAGGGCCCTGGAAAATGACCGAGGGGGGGGGGGAAGGGTAACCCTTGAGTGGCCTGAGGGCCCTGGGCAAATGACCAGGGGGAGGGGTGGCCTCACTGGCCTGAGTACATACCTCCCAACTCTTACCCCTGGCAATTTGCGCAGAGGTAGAGCTTGGCAGGACAGCAGAATGGTAGAGGAGGTAGTGGTGGCGGCGGGTTGAGGGGGGGTGGGAGGGGGCGGGTTTGAGGGGGGGTGGGAGGGGGCGGGGTTGAGGGGGGGTGGAAGGGGGCGGGTTTGAGGGGGGTGGGAGGCCGCGGGGTTGAGGGGGGGGCCCATGATTCGGTTTCGCACCTCGGCCCCATGGATTGTGTGTACGCCACTGACTCAAGCTAAGGAGTAGGCCTCACATTTAACCCCTTAAGGACCCATGACGTATGGGTACGTCATGGGTCCGATCCCTAAGTATGGCGCCCGCTCCTGCCCTCTGTGGGCGCGATCGCTGCGGGGGTCCGGCTGTTTCCTGTAGCTGACCCCCGCGGCTAATGATTGCGGCCGGCAGCGATGCCGATCGCAATCATTTAACCCCGCAGATGCCGTGGTCAATCCTGACCACGGCATCTGCAGCGCTAAAACCGAAAGTAAAACTTTCGGCAGCTCTCCGGCTCCCCTAGTGGTGATCGGGAGAATCGGAGCGCTGTAAGGGATAGCCTCAAGCCTTTCATTCAGCATGAGGCTATCACTTACTATTTCCTATGGAGCCCTTGTTAGCAATAGGGCTTCATAGGAAAGTAGTAAAATCCTCATAAACTCCAATACAAGTGTATTGTAGTTTATGTTAGAAGCAATCAGATGACTGATTTATATAGGTCCCTATGGGACCTATATAACAGTGTAAAAGAAAAATAAAAGAAATAAAAAAATAAAAAAATAAATAAAAAAACCTAAAAATTCAAATCACCCCCTTTCCCCAAAATTAAAATAAAATAATAATTTTTTTAAAAAATACACATCATGGGTGTCATAATGTGCGAAAACGCCCGTGGTATAAAAATATAAAAATATATTCCCCATACGGTAAACAGAAAAACAGAAAAAGCGCCCAAATGGCGGATTCGCCATTTTTGAACGCTTTATTTCCTCAAAAAATTAAATAAAAAGTGATCAAAAAGTCCTACACACCCCATAATGGTATCAACTAAAAGTTCAGATCGCCCGCAAATAAGCCCCCATACAATGCCATACACTTAATTACAAAAAAGTTATAGGGGTCAAAATATGGCGACAAAAATAAAAAATAAAAAATTTCCCACTTTTGAATTTTTTTCACTATCAAAACATAAGAAAATCTATACATATTGGGTATCGCGGATTCGTACTGACCTGTAGAATAAAACTAAATGGTCAGTTTTATCACACATCAAACGTCGTAATTTAAAAACCCGTAAAATTGTGGTAGAATTGTTTTTTTTGCAATTTCACCCCATTTGGAATTTTTTCCCGCTTCCCACTACATCGTATGCAATATTAAATGGTGGCGTTGGAAAGTACAACTTGTCCCGCAAAAATAAAGCCCTCATATGGCCATGTGAACGTAAAAATAAAAAAGTTATGGCTCTCGGAGCGCAAAGCGAAAATGCAAAAATGAAAAAACCCCGAGTCCTTAAAGGGTTAAAGTCAACACGACAGTCTCATTCACTATACATATGTTGACTCGCTCTCTAAACATTATTTGTCTATGTTATATGTATATGACTAAATTTACAAAAATGTCTGTACTTATGATTCTGTTAGTATACTCAAGACACCGGATTTATTTTAGTTCATTCACTCAGGAAATTACATATAATCTGATAATTTTTCTGTTCATTAATTGTCATTTTATCGCATTCTTAACTTAACATTGATCTATTAAATACAAGAATGTTATGGTATATCTGCTACCATTATATTCAGATGCACCTAATCTGTATTAATGCCAATGATTCTTTTAATTTACCCTTTTTCTAGTTACTTTCATTTGTTCTGTTAAATAAAATATTTTGCAAATATTCTAATAAAACTGAAATTTACAACCAAATGGAATGGCTGGAAGCTATTACTAAAAAGAAACAGCCAGGAAGAAATTATACAAAACATGGAAACTGTTCATGTCAAAGTACATGGAGGAGTCAGAGTTGGCCTCAGCAATGGAGCTCTTCCGATTGACAGCCTTGTACTTACAGGAAGATCTCAAAGACCAGTTAGGGAGGTTAAAAGTCAGTGGCCGATAGCGACTTAGGGTACTTTCACACTAGCGTTTTGGATTCCGTTTGTGAGATCCATTTCAGGGCTCTCACAAACAGACCAAAACGGATCAGTTATGCTTCAATGCATTCTGAATGGATAAGGATCCGTTCAGAATGCTTCAGTTAAGCTCCGTTCCGCCTCTATTCCGTTTTGGAGCGGACACCAAAACGCAGCATGCAGCATTTTGGTGTCCGTCTGAAGAGGCGGAGCCTAACGGATCCGTTTTTTACAATGTAAGTCAATGGGGACGGATCCGTTGTCAGTGACACAATATGGTGCATTTGAAAGCGGATCCGTTCCCCATTGACTTTCAATGTAATTCAAAGCGGATCCGTTTTGGACTTTGTCATTTTTCTTTAAAGCTAATGCAAGCGGATCCGTTCTGAACGGATACAAGCGTTTGCATTAGAGATGCGGATCCATCTGTGCAAATAAACAGACGGATCCGCACCAACGCTAGTGTGAAAGTACCCTAAGGGGAGAGAGCTGACAGTTGAATGCGAAATGCCTTTAAGTCAGAGGTTGCAAAAGTCAGGTAGGAAGTGGTAGGAAGCTCAGAGGGACCTATTGTTTTATTTAACAGTTGGTTTCATATTCTTATATGTTCAAGGGGGAGAATATGAAAGGATCATTGTGTGGTGCTGTCTGAACACTGTATCAATGTATAATCTACACTAAATAGGACATGTTACAAGTGGTGATGCAACAAATATGTTTATTACAAAAATGCGCTGTAAGACAAGCGATATTGTATGCTTTCCAATAATATATATCTCCCATATCCGCGCATTTCCCAACCAGACCGGAGTCAGCAAAAATGCTTGTAGCTGCCCTCATCATCTCCTAGCTAGACTATTGTAACATCCTCCTATGTGGCCTTCCATCTAGCACTCTCGCACCCCCAATCTATCTTCAACTCTGCTGCCTGACCAATTCACCTCTCACCCTGTTAGTCCTCAGCCTCTCCCCTCTGCCAGTCCCTTCACTGGCTCCTCATTATCCGGTAAATTCAGTTTAAAATACTAACAAATACAACTAAGACCGTCCACAACCTGTCCCCTCCATACATCTCTGAGCTACTTTCCTGATACATCCCCAAATGTAATCCCCAATCCTCAAAGATGTCCTTCTCTCCTCTTATCACCTTTTTTCCCCGTGCATCCCCCATACTCTAGAATTCTCTACCCCAATATATATATTTTACCTACAGTGGAGTCCTTCAAAAGATACCTGAAAACCCACCTCTTCATACAAGGCAACAACCAGTGACTCTGCAGCTGTTATACTGCCCTCACTTACTGTGTCCTTCTCCCATACATTGTAGATTGTAAGCCCTCACGGGCAGGGCCCTCTATCCTTCTGTACCAGTTTGTAACTCATCTTGTATATGCTTATTTTAATTGTCTGTATTATGTATATATACCCCTTTGTGTGGTGCTTCAATAATAAATAATAATATTCCACATATTTTCTTAGTATTTCAAAGGTCATACATGAACTGGAAAGCTTGTTATGAACAATAATAAAATTGCTATATAGCACCAACATATCCCTCAGCAAAGTTTTCAATTTATAACTCTGAATGATAAATGGTAAAAGTTCGGATTTAGCATACTCAGTACTGGGAAATTCTAGTTACTGCAGTAAATAGCAAGCAAGTGCTCTTTAGTAACCACCAGAGGGCGGCATTAAGCCACAGTTTTACATGTGAAACTTTTTTATAAAACACTTTATTATTTTTATTTTGTATTTTACACTTTGTGCCCCCATAAGGTCATACAAGACCTCTGATGGACATTTAAATTCCCTTTTTTTTTTACTATTGATTTCTCCTGTAGCTGGGGTTGACATAGTAGCGACAGTTACAGGGGAATACAGCCCCAGAGAGGCTGTACAGCATTATATAGTGCTGTACAGCCTCAGTGCAAGGCTGATCGAGATCTGTGGAAGACTCAGCAGCTTTTGCACTCCCCGGCGTTCACATGACCAGGGCCAGGACAGGAAGCGGCACATCGCTTTCTCATCTGTATACAGCGATCCAAAAGGCAGGGACCGTTCCAGTGTGCAACTGCGATCTCTGAATGGATGGTTCAAAATGTCCATTCAGAGATAAACCCGACTGCCCTAGAAACGTTTATAGTCAATGGGCAGTCGGGAAGAGGTTAAATATGATGTCTAGAGATGAGCGAAGTTTTAACTTTGCCGAAGTTCAACAAGAAATTTGTTACAAATTAATTTATCTTGTATACCCAGGCCTATTAGCCTAAAGGTAACAGTGACACATAGTAATTCTACAGCTAACAGAATGGATTAGGGTACTTTCACACTTGCGGCAGGACGGATCCGGCAGGCTATACAGCCTGCCGGATCCGTCCTGCCACAGTGCCCGGCAGTGCGCAGCCGGAGATCGCCGGACTAAAAGTCCGGCATGTCCGACTTTTCAGTCCGGCGATCTTTGCCGTGCGCTACCGTGCTGCGCCGTAGCTCCGCCCCGCCCCATTATAGTCAATGGGACGGAGCGGATCCGATCCTGCCGCAAGTGTGAAAGTACCCTTAGTTATGAATATTGGTGAACTGCATAGTTATATACATGACGATAAATTGTAGTAGAGTCTGTAGTTCAGCAGCCTCCTAAACTCACAGCAGTCTTCCTGCACTCTCCCTGCAGTCTCCGTCTCCAACATTGTCTTTCACTCTCTGTTAACTAACAATCTAAGTCTTGTCATGTCTCTCCCTATGCTTAGCTTGCATGAAAATGCTGGCGACCACTTGGGATCAGGGTTTAATAGGGCTCTGCCTAGCTGTGACATCACAGGGGATGGCTACCTGCACATTGGCTGGCTACGGCATTATGGGTGAAATTGCGTTCCTGGGCTTGTCTCCTCTAAACTTGCCTTCACTTTCTAACGTGTGCAGCCTCCATTTTGGAAAACCAATTTGTTACCATGAAACATGAGAAAATTCGGATTTGTTTGGAATCGAAGTTTTGCTAAAATTCGGACCGAATTCCACTTTGGATGCTTCACTTCGCTCAACACTAATGATGCCGCATATCCCAATACTGGGCTCCAACCTGATCTCTTGGAAACGCATAAGATCCTTAGGGATTTGCTTAGACATTGTACGAAAATAAGGATACTTTGGAACAGTATCTGAATAAGGAACTTATTCCTAGGGGTTTGAGGGTGTAAGCATATCCTTCCTTTAAATTGGATGAAATATTAGGATCAAGGTGGGAAGACGCTTGTAAGTTATGCTCCCAGACTTTTATTGAACTGTTGACTGGATATGAGAAAAGAACTGGACAGCATTGAGTCCTTGATTATTCCACTACAAAATAAATTGAAGTCGTCTCTAAATTCTGAGGCTTTAAGTAAATTTTATCAGAATCTAAACACAGATGATGTGAAACGCGAAAAGGAGATACAAGAAGTTAAAGAGGACCTTTCATCAGGGTAAAAAATGTGTACTAACTATGCTGACATGTAGAGCGGCACACAGGGATCTCCCTGCACTTACTATTATCCCTGGGTGCCGCTCCGTTCGCCCGGTATAGGCTCCGGTATCTTCTGGGACTTGGTTCTACTAGGAGGAGCCTGGTATCACTTGGTTATAGTAGGCGTATCCCAGGCTGTAGTGCTGGCCAATCACAGTGCTCAGCTCACAGCCTGGGAGAAAAAAAACTCCCAGGAATGGCTGAAATGCAATGCCAGTCTCCTAGACATTGCCAGCACCTTGCCCAAGCCAGTGTGATTATTTAAAAAGCATTGTATAACTAAGTTAATGTTGTGCGCTATGCAGGAGTATGTGTTATTTCCCCCATGTTCACAGTGGCCACAATGTTGTGTCCATTGTCGTTGATCACTTTGCCCAATTGGAGATGTGGGGGGCGGTGGTGACAGCCAGGCAGATGTTTGCCGCTTGATTTACTTTAGCAACTGCTTGCCGATGTGGTTACCCTAGCTCAGCCCAATCTGCTCCAACACGGCATGACAACATTTGAGACATGTGCAGTATGCGACAAGCAGGTCCCCAGAAGCTCTACTATTTCCAGGGTTAGGATGGCAAGCGGTAATATGGTTATGAGGGGTGTCACAGTGCTCCTAACTGAATCTGGCACTCCGAGGTCAGGCTGTGTAGCGGCTACACAGAAAGTTTGTAATTGGTAGTAACTGAAATGAATAAAGTCCAAACTCTGATTCACTCTGAGTTGATTTACTTAATACTGGCATAAACGGGTAGCAGCTCATATACAATCACAGTAGCTCTAGGCTCCAGCAGGTTTTAGGGTGCACTGGCAGGTGGACTGATTTCCCGCTGTGCTGAACTCTCCCTCTTGTCCCGTATCTTGTAAGGGACCTGTTTCATCTGTGCTACATGTCACTGATAGCACACTCAGTGCCTGTGGCAGGTGCAGCACTATTGTGCCTTATATGCTATGGCATTAGAAGAATTTTGATATCTCTGACTTTTTTAGTCTAACCAGACTGTCTATTAGTCTGTAATTCCTCTAGCGCCGTTCTACGGAAGCAGTAGGTTTAAAGAGCACAAAGATAACTTCTTTATTAACTTCAACTTTTCTTCATATATAACACTGCCACTTCCACAGCAGACAGTCCATGTAAAAAACACGTGTTGAATAAAGTATCACAAAATGGCGGTTCAACTTTTCAGTCTTGTCATTCAACATAAAATGGTGGATATATTTCTCTCTTCAGTAGCTGTACTTTAACTTTAAGTTATTTAAGCACTTTATGATCTCTCTGAGAGGTATATCTGAGGCTTAACCAATAGTTTTACTTGCTCTATATGATCTGGTATGAGCAGTTCGCAGACTGTACGTAGTTTGCGTAGTTTGGTCGCAATTTGCAATTTGAAGATTGCTATTTGCTTATTGCATACTGTTCATTTGGTGGAACTGCAAATAAACACATATAACTAGTTCAGTATACAGTTCTAATCACTACATTAACAACAGGAATACCCATAACTGTATTAAATACCCCTTTTGGCCTCTTTGCTTCCATAAACTGAACTCTCAGTGGAGTGAATGTCTGTTCAGCTTCTCTCCTCTGGTGTAATGAATTCTAGCAGCTCCTGCTAGGGAATTTCCCAGACAGGCTGCATGTGAGGATGGCTGTGATTGGTTAAGACTCCTGGGCAGTGACAACAGTTTAGCTCTATGCGTTCTATTGCTAATTCTGCTGTGTCATTGAGCTTACCTTACAGTCACATAATGAATCTTAAAGGCATATTATCTTTTCTGCTTCTGTGAACACAATATATAACTGTTACATGACATTCAGAAACATGAAATCTCAGTAAATAACTCTGCTTTTGTCTTTAACATGTAAACATAGGAACCGTATTAAGGTTAATACCAGGTCTAGCTGTATAAACATATAAGCCATATTAGCAACCTAGGACAGGTCTTAGCTGGCCAGCTACAGTGCCCGGTGGGCTTCTGACCACACTTTGATAGACTGTAGGACGTCAGTTACAACTCTCAAAAACCTTGTTTAGGGCTGATTTGATTTTGGCTGCAGATTGCCTGCTGTACTCCTCTTGTCGACCAGAACATTTTTTGCAAATCTTACATGTCATTTTATGTGGTAATAATTTTGGAGCAGCTTCTGGTGCACCTGGTTCGTTATTACCTGAATCACTTTGGAAACTACAGAAAAGGTGACAGTTTTATGCATACTATTTTGGGGTACATAGGATTTTTGATCGCTAGATATTATACTTTTTGAGGCAAGGTAATAAAAAACGTGTGTTCTGGCACCGTTTTCGTTTTTATGGCGTTCACATGATAGGATAGGTCATGTGTTATGCTAAGGGGCACTAATGGGACATAATTACTGTGTGGGGACACAAACAGGACATAATTACTGTGTGGAGGCACTAAGGGGACATAATTACTTTGTGGGGGCACTATGGGGGACATAATTACCGCGTGGGGCACAAAGAGGACATAATTACTGTGTGGGGGCACTATGGGGACATAATTACTGTGTGGGGACACTAAGGGGACATAATTACTGTGTGAGGGCACTAAGGGGACATAATTACTGTGTGGGGGCACTATGGGGACATAATTACTGTGTGGGGCACTAAGGGGCACAATTACCGTGTGGGTAAAATAAGAAGATGTAAATACTGTGTTGGGGGGAAAGGAAGGGGCAAGCAGCACCCCCTGGGTTGGACCCCAGACACCCGATTTTAGGGTGATGCAACAAAAACTTTTTTTTTTTCCACTAGCTTTCCCCGTTTATCCCTGCCTAACCTAACCTGTCCCTAACCTTTCCCTTAATACCTGGGTGGTGGTGGTGGTGCTGGGGCACAGATGGGGAGTGCTGGGGCACAGATGGGGGTGCTGGCTGATGATCCCTGCAGCTCTGGACGGGAGCGCTCCTCTCCTCGGCTCCCGGACACAAAAGGAGGAGGAGAGGAGCGCTGCAGGATTTGAATCGGCCGCCCGCCCAGCCGACCAATGAGCCGATCCTGAGAGGTGATGTCACCATCACCTCTCAGCATTGCAGGATGGTGATTGGTGGTGTATTATCACACAAGAGACCCGAATAACTCAGAAACGCAGCAAACCGCAGGTTTGGATTGACCTGCGGTTTGTTGCGATCGCCGATGTGGGAGTCACAGGACCCCCTTGGGCATTGACCCAAGGTGCCTGCTCAATGATTTGAGCAGGCACCCAGTTCGATCACCGCCCGCTGGGCGGCCGTGATCGGAACTATACATGATGTATCGGTACGTCATGTGTCCTTAAGTACTGGGACAATATGCCGTACCGGTACATCATGTGTCCGGAGGAGGTTAATCACTTCGCACATTGTCTGTCACATGACTTCATAGACCTGGGTTCTGCACACCACAGATCATTTAGACACAACATAGTGTCCTCCAGAATGTGCCAGTATTAAATGCCCCTTCTTAGTGCCCCCATAATGTGCCTATATAATATACTCCCATAGTATTCTTCTTCCCTCCAACACCATAGCGTCCCCATAATGTGCCAGGAATGTCCCAGTAAATGCCCCCATGTGCCAGTAGATGCCCCCATAGTGTCCCTCATGGACCAGCAATGCCCCCATAGTGTCCCCCCATGTGCCAGTAATGCCCCCATAGTGTCTCCCATGTGCCAGCAATGCCCCCATAGTGTCCCCATGTGCCAGCCATGCCCCCATAGTATCCCCCATGTGCCAGCAATGCCCCCATAGTGTCCCCCATGTGCCAGCCATGCCCCATAGTATCCCCATGTGCCAGCAATGCCCCATAGTGTCCCCATGTGCCGGCAATGCCCCTATATTGTCCCCCATGTGCCAGTAATGCCCCATAGTGTCTCCCATGTGCCAGCAATGCCCCCATAGTGTCCCCCATGTGCCAGCCATGCCCCCATAGTAAGCCCCATGTGCCAGCAATGCCCCCAAAGTGTCCCCCATGTGCTGGCAATGCCCCTATATTGTCCCCCATGTGCCAGCAATGCCCCCATAGTGTCCCCCATGTGCCAGCCATTGCCCCATAGTGTCCCCCATGTGGCAGCAATAATGCCCCAAAGTGTCCCCTTTATGCCAGCAATGACCCCAGCGCAGCCCAGCGCGTCACAGAAAAACAAAAAAACAAAACACATACTTACCTCCATGGCCGCGATGCGATGCAGGCCTCTTCTGGCCTGTGTCCCAAGCAGTATGGCTCAGACGGCACGATGACGTCATTGCGCCGCCTGCGCTGGCCTCTGATAGGCTGCTGGCCTTGAGCCGGCAGCCTATCAGAGGAACAGGAAGGGAGACACCTCTCCCTTGCCCTGCTGCAGTGTTCTGTATCGCGATTGCATAATGCAAGCGCTCATCTCCTGGTGGTGTCACCCAGGGGCGTAGCTAGAAATGACTGGGCCCCACAGCAAAAATGTTATGCCCCCGCCCCATAGCTAAATTTCTTTATGGGCCTCCCCTCCCGGATCTCCCACCCCCACATACCTATTGGACCTCCCACCCTTCCAGAGCTTCCACCCGAATACCCCTCCAGGACCTCCCATCCCAACATCCCCACACCCCTACCTAGATCCCCCTAAGTGTCATCCCACATCCCACCATCAATGTCCTCAACACATACCCCCATCAGTGTCATCCACATCCCCCCTAAGTGTCATCCACACATACCCCCATCAGTGTCCTCCACACACTCCCCCATCAGTGTCCTCCACACAACCCCCATCAGTGTCCTCCACACATCCCCCCATTAGAGCTTCATATTAACCTGCTATACTAATATTATAGCTAAAGTCCTCAGTGATAGTTTCCTATATATAATACATTTATATATATATATATATATATATATATATATAGCGTAGAAAACGGACAGCACTCCAAAGGAAATCCAAGATTCTTTTATTCACCCAAGTGGGAAGGCAACGTTTCGGCTTAACAATAAAGCCTTTTTCAAGCAATAAACACAAGTGCATGGCAAACTTATATAGTGAAAAACAGGAAGTACACACAGATCATGTGATACACAAAGAGGGCGTGGCCCAATGGTAAAAGTGATACAAATGTAAATAGTGTCAGTATAATAATCAAATTATTAAATTTCGTACAAATCATGAAAGTGTCATAGTGACCAGTGTATAAATTGCTATCTAATCAAGATAGTTTAAAAGAATCTTGGATTTCCTTTGGAGTGCTGTCCGTTTTGACGCTATTTTTGTGGGTTGCTCACACCCCTGGACCTTGCACCCGCTACATTGTCTTACGTTTGGTGCTGCCTGGTTTTTCTTCATTTATCTCTTTGGGCTGCTAGGCATTGCACAAACTTCCTTTTATTTTTATTATGGAGATCCCAAGTGGCTTCAACTACACACCGGAGGAAAGGACGAGAATATTGGATGCTGCTGTGGGAGATGTCAGCTTTTTGAATACTCCTTCTATCAAGGAACTAAGAAGAAGGTACGAATCTCTCTCAAGGCGTGCACTTTCTTTGAGATTACATATGATGACCCTTGGTGAATATTATAGGGCTCAAAGGATCCCACGTGGTATGCGGTCACATCTGAGACCAAACCTTTTTCTTCATGATACTATCTTTTGCAAGAAATTTGAACTTCTGTCTGATCGTTACGCATTGGACTTTATCTTATTAAACTTAGAGTTTTTACAGCAAGAATTGTCAACACTGGATATGGACATTAATACCACACTGGAGTCCCTACGATCCCAAATGCCATCCGACGAATTCACTGCTTTTTGGAGAGTTCTGCCACCCAGTTAACCAAATTTAAACTTGATGCTGAAGCCACTAAGCGCATTAAATGGACTTGCGACATGGATGACTATAAAAGGTGCCGTATACATCTGGCAGTTTGATTTGCCCTCTAATTTTTCCCGGGATAAGAAGAAGAAAAAACAGCATTACCCCAACACGCCTCTAAGCAGCCTTTTTAGGGATGAGCCCCTTATCGAGAGAAAACAGCGTACGAGAAGAGGAGGATGGCGACACAGGAGATCCAGGTCAGCAACGTCAACAGAAAACACGAGCACAACACAAGCAGGAGTTGCTGAAAAAGAAGTGACTGTGTTCAACCTATCGTCCTCTGTTTTGTCTGCCGCACAAGTAAGTGTTCTATCCAAGGGCCTATCGTACTGTCCCTCGTCGGCTATTGACTGGTTTAATCTTGACATTGACTTATGCTCCTTCTTTCGATCTATTAAATTGAAGGCATTGTTTCGTAATAAGAGCAGAATGGACAATGTATGTAAGAGTGAACTTTCTTTAGATAAGCTTGGCCTGACCAAGCGCAGCGGATTTACACCTAATGTGAATGAACCTATCATTGAGGCATTCATTTCAGCTGTTAAAACTGATCTTGTTTCACTTAGAACAAATATATCTGATAATGTCCTTGCCCATCCTAACTTGACCAGTGAGGAGATAGTGGCAATTGAAGAGTTGAGGAGCAACAGCTCCCTCACTATCAAACCTGCCGATAAGGGGGGAGCTGTGGTTGTCCTCGACACTTGCAAGTATGTAGCTGAGATCCAGCGACAGTTGGATGATACGCAGGTTTATGAGGCCATTAACTCTGATCCTAAGTTTCGCATCGCAAACATGTTTCATGTATGTGTGGTAGAAGCTATTAGGGCAGGCATCATCGACGAGGATCTGGGCACATTCCTCACGATGAGTCGTCCACGTACTCCCGTGATTTATGTGTTGCCCAAGATCCACAAGTCGTTGATTGACCCCCCAGGGCGACCTATTGTGTCGGGCACTGGGTCCATTTTCAGTAGTGCCGCTGTGTTTGTGGATCGCATCCTACGGTCATTTGCTGTGGGTGCTTCCTCATACATAGCGGATACTACTGAGTTTCTTTGTAAATTACAAGAGATTGACCTTAGTGATCAACCTGTGGCCTCCTTAGCCTCATTTGATATAGTGTCTCTGTACACATCAATTGATCATGAATTGGGGATTCAGGCTGTTGAACGTATGCTGGACCTATCCTCTCTTACAATACCAGCACGGGAATTTGTTATCTCTTTGCTTCGGATTATTCTCTATGAAAATTATTTCCTTTTTAGGGATGTTTTTATAGGCAAAAACGGGAGTGGCGATGGGTTCGCACGCTGCGCCCACGTATGCAAACATCTTCATGCGGTGTTTTGAGGAGGACGTCGTCTATGGGTCCCACCACTATGGTCATGTCCTACGGTGGTGGAGGTACATAGACGACGTCTTCCTCGCTTGGACGGGCACCCATGAACAGATTTTTGATGTTCCAGGATTATCTCAATAGTGTCAATAGGGACCTTCAGTTCACCTTGGTTTGGTCCCAGGAATCAATCCAGTTTTTAGACACCACAGTCACATTCCGTGACGCCAGGCTGTCCACTTCTTTATTTACTAAACCTACGGATAGGAATACAGTCCTTCGGTTTGAGAGCAATCATCCGAGACATATGGTGAAACATCTACCTTTTTCTCAGTTTTTAAGAGCAAGAAGGATAGAATCGGATGATTGCGCACTCAATCGGTCTTTGGAGATTATGTCAGCTAAATTTAAGGAACGTGGCTATCCGGGCTCCATATTACGCCCTCAAGTATGTGAGGTACGGAATCTGGATAGACAGAACTTGCTACAAAAACGTGGGTCCAAAAAAAGTATGGGCAGAATTCCATTTATATCTACCTATTGTGAACGGAGCAATGATATTAAAAATATTGTCAGGAGGCATTGGGGTATTTTAGGTAGGCTTAAAGGTATACCAGAGTTCCAACAGCCCCCACTTTTCTCCTACAGGAGATCTAGAAATTTAAGAGACCAATTGGTTAAGGCCGATATAGGTCCTGCTCGGGTTCCAGTGCAGAGATTTTTGACACAGCGCAGTCACGGTTGCTTCCCCTGCCTTCGCTGTGTCAATTGTAAATACATTTGCAAAAGTAAACAATTTGTGCATCCTACTACAGGAGCCGTGCATCCCATCAAGTATCACCTGACTTGTGATACGAATTATGTGGTGTATGTCCTTTCTTGTCCCTGTAAACTACTGTACGTGGGGGAGACCTCCACTGATTTTAAGACCAGGTTAAATAATCATAGATTTTCTATACGGAAGAAAAGAAAGGATTTACCCGTCCCTAAACACTTTACGGAACAGGGTCATACTGAACGTGAACTCAAGTGCTGGATTGTGGACCATGTTATGGTCCCTAGATGAGGTGGCAACAGAGTTGCCTTATTAAAGGGGAGAGAATTGTTCTGGATTCATGCTTTGAATACGCTGAGACCTCATGGCCTCAACGTGGAATATAACCCGATGCAGTTAACATGAAAAGATCTGACTTGCCCACTGCCCTCTAATGTGATTGTCTCTCTCTCCATGTGTGTAGTTGTTCTTTTGAAACATAATGTGCCAATATAATTATGTGTATTTAAAATATCTGAAAATATCTGAAAAGATCTGTTTCTAATGACTTATGTTTCTATTTTTTATAGATACTCTCTGAACGCCCACATGAGAGGAAGATGGCATACCCATGTCGATATTATTCTTCACACCACCGCACCTCTGTTGGTGATACTCAGGTGCCAATGCTGGCTGAAATGGAGAACCCCAAGGAAGGATTGTGTGACTCTTATGGTGGTTCGGATGGACACCCGAGGAAGGACACATGGAGGTTCTCTACTGTGGTCCTTTATTAGGGTGACCATTGGGAGGGGTTTCTTACCTCGGGAGAGGCATGTCCCCCACCACACCTCGAGTCCTTTGATCCATGTGGCCTTTACTGGCTGTTATGGCCACTTTGCCAATGTCTAATATGGCTCCGGTTGTTCACTATAACGTTAGAGCGCTTGCTCGCTTTCCTTTGGGAGATCGGCTCTTCTGCCCATCTCCAATATGGCCGCTTCGGCCGTTTTTCCTATTGAGCATGTCCGGAAGCAGTCATACTGACTTCCGGTCGGCGGTACAGCGCGATGTGAGGTTTTTTCGATTTCCACGTTTGGGTATGTCTTATCCTTCCCCCAATGGTGGGTGTTTCCTTCCGGGTCAGTTTTTAGCACTTAATTGTACATCATCACGCTATCTTGATTAGATAGCAATTTATACACTGGTCACTATGACACTTTCATGATTTGTACGAAATTTAATAATTTGATTAATATACTGACACTATTTACATTTGTATCACTTTTACCATTGGGCCACGCCCTCTTTGTGCATCACATGATCTGTGTGTACTTCCTGTTTTTCACTATATAAGTTTGCCATGCACTTGTGTTTATTGCTTGAAAAAGGCTTTATTGTTAAGCCGAAATGTTGCCTTCCCACTTGGGTGAATAAAAGAATCTTGGATTTCCTTTGGAGTGCTGTCCGTTTTCTACGCTATTTTTGTGGGTTGCTCACACCCCTGGACCTTGCACCCGCTACATTGTCTTACGTTTGGTGCTGCCTGGTTTTTCTTCATTTTATATACCGTATATATATATATATATATATACTGATATATATATATATATATATATATATATATATACAGTATATATATATATATATATCTATATATACACACCGTATATATATTATATATATATATATATATATATATATATATCAGAAGTATAAATATATATTATCATACTTCTGATATACATGAATGCATAATTTAGCCTCTATTTCTAAAAGGTTTCCACCAGGATTCGAACTTACGACCTTTTACATCAGAGGCAAAAACCTAACTCACTGAGCTATGAAGCTCAATGCTACACTGTGCTGGAAAAACCTCATAGTAGTTTATCATGTATTAGGTATTCCTATACAGCAGAAGTATAATTGTATAAAAAATAAATGTGTAATTACTATATATAAATGTAGTAATTACACATTTATTTTGTGTCATACATTTTTGTTTACAATTACTGAAAAAAAAGTAAATTATACTTCTGCTGTATGGGAATACCTAATACTTGATAAACTACTATGAGGTTTTTCTAGCACAGTTTACTATTGAACTCCATAGCTCAGTGGTTAGTGTTCTTGTAAAAGGTTGTGAGTTCGAATCCTGGTGGCAACCTTTCAGAAATAGAGGCTAAATTAGATTAAAATACATTGGGTGTCCCCAAGCATACTGACAATGCTTGGGGATACCGCCTTCATGTTCATAGCACTGACTCCATATATGGACACAACCATATATGGAGTCAGAGCTCAGACCGAGATTCCCTGTACAGCATCAGATCGCACCGACACTGGTGTCACCCCATCAGTGGTGCCACCCGGTGCGGCGCGCACCCCCTCACAATGCCACTGCAAGTAGGGTAGAAAAGGAACTCGAATGGCATGTGCAAACGAATCCTCAAGCCAACTGCAAGGCGTCAGGGGTCTTGAGCGAAAATTTGGGGTGTATGAGGCGAGACCTACAACTCATCTTGTGGATGACAAGGCCGGAGACATGATGCTCAATATTGCGGATACTGCCCCAAAGCGGAATGGAGGCCTGGAATACGTTGTGAAATGGATCATGAAAAACCAACTGAACCTTGTAAAGTTTTGGTTCTACTGTGAGTAGGTTCTATCTGCTAGCCGTTGTTCTTCTGTGTGCCCCTGAGAATTGTTTTAACGCCTGAGACGTGAAGACCGACCTACTATCTGAATCTTCTACCGTGAAGGAATGCTGGATCTTGTCCAAAACCCGATTCAGCGTGGATGTAGGGAGTCTGAGGTTAGTGCGGCAAGAAGCTACAAAGCCATAATATACAAGATTCTGTCTATGCCCTCCCATGAGTGAGGGAATGCAATTGCAATGAAGCTACCGGCGAAAATGAATTCCTGGTCGTAGTAAAAGGCAAAGACTTTGCACGGGGACCTGGTTGACAAGAAATGATCGACTACGATCAGAGACTGAAATGCTAAAGGGAATTACCCTACTTGTTCCTCCTCTGGCTGGACCTGAACGAAAGCATAAACAATTAAAGCGAGACGAAATATCTGTGTAGGACATGACAATGATGCTGTAGGGCGAACCGGACCAGTTTGCGGACAAAAACATAAAGTGAGCGATCAACATGGATTATTAGGAGATTAGGGAAGCAGGTATGTATGTGATACATACAGGCCAAATCAGCCTAGATGCACAGATGGACAACCAACCAGGCAATCAGCCCAGCAGGACGGAAAACATTAATCGGGCCCCCGAAGCCATGGGGCCGAAGCTGTCATTGGGCCCCTGAAGCCATGGGGCCGAAGTTGTCATCGGGCCCCCGAAGCCATGGGGCCGAGTTTTTTTTTTTAATAAAGAAATTATAACTTTAATAAATGACCTGAATAAGGTGAAATTAAACCATGAGCCTGACCGATGTGGCAGGCGATACCTAAGTTAAACTACGTGGCCTGAATAACATGCCAGGCGAAATATCGTTAGGAACGAGACCTGACCGACGTGGAAGGTGACCCCCAACATGAGTTCAACTGCGTGACCTGAAAAGACGAAGGGAAACGTGACAGAAAATGGAGATAATAATGGACATTTACTAAAATGAAACCTAAACAACATAAGTTGGCAAGCAGGTAAAGATGTGAGACATTCAAAACCAAAAGCATAGCTGCACAGGTGGACAGACAACCATTGGTCGGACCCCTGAAGCCATAGGGCGAAGCAACCGCCAGGGCCCATGGGGCCAGGCAGCTGCCGGGATGCAAACCTTAAGAATTAAGGACGGCTGGGGAAAAATTGGGGCTTAACCCGACGGGTTTAGTAATGAACCGGGACTCGATAACCTAAAAAGACAAAGACATGGGCTAAAGCTTCTTAATGAAATGAGGCTGAAATGAACCGCAAATACTAATCTGTAAAATATAAATAAACAAAAGAAAACTTCTGAAAGGTGTGCCATGAAAAATAGTATCAGATGGCCATATGAACTACCAATGTCTATGTCAATTGTGAAATCCTCTGAGCCAAGAGCCACTCCAGCGAGCCTCTTATGGCAGGAGCCATGCGTGCGAGTCCCTTATGGCAGGAGCCATGCGTGCGAGTCCCTTATGGCAGGAGCCATGCATGCAAGTCCCTTATGGCAGGAGCCATGCGTGCGAGTCCCTTATGGCAGGAGCCATGCGTGCGAAGTCTCTTATGGCAGGAGCCATGCGTGCGAGTCTCTTATGTCAGGAGTAGAGATGAGCAAACTTTAATTTGATCCCGTGCTTAGCCACGCCACCTGCACTGATCACATGACGGTGACGCCACCCCAGGTCCTTCGCTGTTCAACAGTTCGGGTTGGTGGCAGCTGCCCTTATGGATTCCATATGCCGCTATAGTGGAATCCATAACGGGATGCGCGACTTACCAAACCCAAACGCCGAACACCGGACTTTTTTAAAAGTTCGCTCATCTCTAGTCAGGAGCCATGCGTGCGAGTCTCTTATGGCAGGAGCCATGCGTGCGAGTCTCTTATGGCAGGAGCCATGCGTGTAAGTCTCTTATGGCAGGAGCCATGCGTGCGAGTCTCTTATGTCAGGAGCCATGCGTGCGAGTCTCTTATGGCAGGAGCCATGCGTGCGAGCCTCTTATGGTGGAACAAGTATCAGATGACTGTGCAAACTACGAATAACAATGCCAGTCGTGAGATCCTATAAGTGAAGAGCCACTCATGCGAGCCTCTTATGGCAGGAGCCATGCGTGCGAGTCTCTTATGGCCGGAGCCATGCGTGCGAGCCTCTTATGACTTTTTTTTAAATAAACCACTTATGCAGCACCAGAATGCCTTGGGGACTCGCATAACCATGACTTCCTCCAACAGCAAACCTTGGACACTAACCAGCCTACAACCATGTCGTACCCTAATAAACAAAACATGAAAAAGGTCATGGGGCCCCGGAGCCATGAGGCCGGATCAGTCATAGGGCCCCGAAGCCGAGAGACTGATCTGGATGACGTTGCGGTGACGATAAGTAATTAAAACATAAGCCGGACGTGATGGGATATGCAGCGACTTGAATGATTGGATTGGCTAGAAGGTGGCCTAAGAAACATAACTGCCAACAGTCGTTGAAAATATAGACATTAGTAATCCGTAGTACGTGCATACATAAAACACTAACCACCGCGAACCATAGAACGTAAACATGAAATTGAAACAGAAATGGGAGAAAAACAAGAGCCTGAGTCATTTCAAGTTCGCTAAGAGGAGTCTCTTATCGTGACAAACAAATGAACAGCTTGTGAAAACATAGCAGGAAACTTACTCCTATTGGCCCACTGACCTCCGCTGAGGAGCTGTTTGGTGAACTGGGGCAGGAGACCAATCTGAGTGAATACTGAACCAGAAGTAAAAGGAGACCAGTCTGAGTGAATGTGAACCAGGATTAAAGAAGACCAAAATAAAAAAAAAATTCTGAAGTGAACAGAAAAGTAGGCCTATGGAATGTAACAGACCACCGAGGAAAGGAATGTAAGCCTGAAAAGAACGCCGTTATGTTTGTCGGGAGAGAGGTACCAGAGCGGTGGGTGCAGACTGCCCCGGTGAGATTATTGAGTAATACCATGGCGTAGCAATGAACAGGAGAATGCAGCTTTTGAGTGGGAGCAGAGTACAACACATGATGTAACAACAAATGGGTGAATGCAGCTTTGGATGTGAGTGGTACCTAAAAACATTGTATTGGCGCAGCTCTGAGTATGGGTAGAGCGTGAAAAGCATGGTATAAAGCAGACCTATAAATGCAATCGGAAAATGAGCAGAGTATTGACGTGATGCAAAAGCAGACACGTGAACGCAGCTCTAGTAGTGAATGGAGTATAGGACAAGATGTAAAAGCAGACATGCGGGCGCAGCTTTTGGATGTGAACGGAATATTAACTTGATGTGACAGCAGACCTGGAAGCGGCTTTGGATAGTGGGGTATACAACCTGGTATACCCCACTATCCAAGTGTGAACACAACTTTGGGTATAAGCAGAAGCATGAAATTTGCTATAACAGCAGCTCTGGTTGTGAACGGAGCATAACATAGATGTAACAGCGACGTGAATGCAGTTCTTGAAATGGGCAGGAAAGAACCTTTAGTAGCATAGGACGTGTGACCGCAGCTCTGGGTGCGAGTAGAGCAAACATGATATACCGATAGACGTATGAATGCAACACTGGTCGTGGGTGGAGTGCAAAAATTATTTGACTGCGTAAGTGTGAATGCACCTCTGGCCGAGAATGAAATTGGTAGAATAGCAGCTCTAAATGTGAGTGGAGCGGCCAGATCACACAGCGCACTGTGACATCACAACGTCATCAGCGCTGCTGCACCACGGGCCAATTCTTGTTTCTGCAGGCGGGAACAGATGAGCGCGGTGCTGGTGCCACTGCAGTGCCTACTCCACTGTACTCACTGGCGTCTGGCCCAGCCATATTGTTGAAACAGTCGGTCGCCCTCGTTTACTGACTGCCAGCCATGCCCAGGCATAGTCAGTCAACTTCGACTCAGCCAGCCCAGCCTCCAGTGTTCAGCAGGCAGCACTAGTCGATTCAGCATGAGCCAGCCAGCCCACTAGGCGCAAGCACCTAAGCCCAGGTAGTAGGTACTACTGGTATCTTCTCCTGTATATTATTATGTATGTACAGCTGGTATGAGACTGGGGCAAATTACTTAATATGGGGCAGTGTGGGGGCTAATTACCTACTGTGGGGCAGTGTGGGGGAAAATTACTTAATGCGGGGCAGTGTGGGGAAATTCCTTAATGTGGGGCAGTGTGGGGAAAATTACTTAATGTGGGGCAGTTTGGGGGACAAATTACTTAATGTGGGGTAGTGTGAGGGGCAAATTACTTAATGTGGGGAAATTACTTAACCCCTAAGGACCCAGCCATTTTCACCTTAAGGACCAGGCCATTTTTAGCAAATCTGACATGTGTCACTATATATAGTAATAACTTTAAAACGCTTTTACTTATCCAGGCCATTCTGAGATTGTTTTCTCGTCACATATTGTACTTCATGACAGTGGTAAAACTGAGTCAAAAATGTCATTTTTATTTATAAAAATTAACTTAACTTTTATAATAGATAGTAATAACTCCAAAAGTAGTTATTACTTTACATTCCCATATGTCTACTTCATGTTTGGATCATATTGGGAATGCTATTTTTTGAGACGTTAGAAGTAGTGTTGAGCGAACAGTTCGAGAATAGTTCAAAAAGTTCGGGTTCGGGTTCGTTGTTCGCGATTTCTTCCCGCTTTCTGAAGGGCTGTACAGCAGCAAATCAGCTAGTGTTTTACTTCTTGCCCTAAGAGCCCATCACAGCCATGCCTACTAATGGCATGGCTGTGATTGGCAAGTGCAGCATGTGACCCAGTCTCTATTTAAGCTGGGGTCACGTAGCGCCCGCACGTCACACTGCTCTGATTAGTGTAGGGAGAGGACGCAGCTGCTGTGAGGGCGAGATTAGGCAGGAAAAGTCAGCATTAGCACCTAATGAAGTGATCGATCTATAGCTGTGAATGATTCAATTTCTGCTAGTTACTTGCTCACTGATTTTTAGGCTGCACAGAGCGTTTTTCTGTCACTTTTTTTCTGGGGTGATCGGCGGCCATTTTGTGACTTGTGGTGCACCAGATCAAGCTGCCACCAAGTCCATCAATCAATCAATACTAGTTTTTTTTGGTATATCCTACATCAGGGGCTTGGCTGTGCTTATTGTCACCCCTAGAAACTCAGGATAGCAATTTCTATATTTTATTAAGGGGTTAAATACAATTGCCAAAATGCCAATCCCTAAATCTGGTGTTCCAGCTTTGGCTAGCCAAGTATAATACTGTCTGCTGTCTGGCAAAAGATAGATTATTTTCTGTGGTGAAATTCAATTGTCAAAATAGTAATCCCCTAAATCTGGTGTCACAGTACTGGCTGGAAACTATAATAGTGTCCGCCAAAACATATATTTTGTTCTGGGGTGAAATTCAATTGCCAAAATAGCAATCCCCTAAATCTGGTGTCCCAGCACTGGCTGGCAAACTATAATAGTGTCCGCCAAAACATATATTTTGTTCTGGGGTGAAATTCAATTGCCAAAATAGCAATACCATAAATCTGGTGTCACAGCTGTGGCTGGCAAACTATAATAGTGTCCGCCAAAACATATATTTTGTTCGAGGTGAAATTCAATTGCCAAAATAGCAATACCATAAATCTGGTGTCACAGCTGTGGCTGGCAAACTATAATAGTGTCCGCTAAAACATATATTTTGTTCTGGCGTGAAATTCAATTGCCAAAATAGCAATACCATAAATCTGGTGTCCCAGCACTGGCTGGCAAACTATAATAGTGTCCGCCAAAACATATATTTTGTTCTGGGGTTAAATTCAATTGCCAAAATAGCAATCCCTAAATCTGGTGTCCCAGCACTGGCTTGCAAATTATAATAATGTCCGCCAAAACATATATTTTGTTCTGGGGTGAAATTCAATTGCCAAAATAGCAATCCCCTAAATCTGGTGTCACAGCTGTGGCTGGCAAACTATAATAGTGTCCGCCAAAACATATATTTTGTTCTGGGGTGAAATTCAATTGCCAAAATAGCAATACCATAAATCTGGTGTTCCAGCAGTTGCAGGCCAAGTGTTAATCTGTCCGTAAAGGGTATATTTTGTTCTGAGGTGAAACTCAATTGCCAAAATAGCAATACCCTGAATCTGGTGTTCCAGCAGTTGCAGGCCAAGTGTTAATCTGTCCGCAAAGGGTATATTACACTCAAGGTGTATATACAAGTGCTGAGAGGGTCATCCTTATTAACTTCACACGCTACCGTGCATCTCCCATTGGATTTCTGTCCGTTAAAGGGTATATTACACAAAGTGTTAAAATACAATTGCTGAAGGCATAATCCTACATATTTTTTCTCACGCTACTGTGCATCTCCAAGTGTACATCTGTCCATAAAGGATACCTTTCATCCAGGGCCTAAATACTAGCTCTAAAAGAGATATTCCCTAAATCAGTGGTTACTGCTGTGCCTAGATTAGTGTAATACGCTACATAAATAAATAGGCAGATAGTGTTAGGTGCCTGTAAAAAGGCATGAATTTGAAATCATTACATTGGGCCAAATATTTTTTTCTCATTGTGGTGCTTGGTGAACCGTAACAATGAGGAAAACATCTAGTAAGGGACGCGGACGCGGTCGTGGTGGTGTTAGTGTACCCTCTGGTGCTGGGAGAGGACGTGGCCATTCTGCCACAGCCACACGTCCTAGTGAACCAACTACCTCAGGTTCCAGTACCCGCCAGAATTTACAGCGATATTTGGTGGGGCCCAATGCCGTTCTAAGGATGGTAAGGCGTGAGCAGGTACAGGCGCTAGTCAATTGGGTGGCCGACAGTGGATCCAGCACGTTCACAACATTATCTTCCACCCAGTCTTCTGCAGAAAGCGCACAGATGGCGCCTGAAAACCAAGCCCATCAGTCTGTCACATCACCCCAATGCATATCAGGGAAACTGTCTGAGCCTTAAGTTATGCAGCAGTCTCTTATGCTGTTTGCAGACTCTGCTGGCAGGGTTTCCCAAGGGAATCCGCCTAGTTCTTCCCCAGTGGTGGAAGACATAGAATGCACTGATGCACAACCACTGATTTTTCCTGATGATGAGGACATGGGAATACCACCTCATCGGAGTCCGCACATCTCTGATGATGATGAAACACAGGTGCCAACTGCTGTGTCTTTTTGCAGTGTGCTGACCGAACAGGAGGTCAGGGAGGAAGACTGTGTGGAAGACGATGCAGGGGACGATGAGGTCCTAGATCCCACATGGAATGAAGGTCGTGCCACTGACTTTCATAGTTCAGAGGAAGAGGCAGTGGTGAGACCGAGCCAACAGCGTAGCAAAAGAGGGAGCAGGGGGCAAAAGCAGAACAGCAGCTGCCACTACTTCTCCAAGACAGCCGTGCCTTCCCTGCACAACCAAGTATCCGATAAAATCAAGTTTGCACTGCGCAACGCCATCTGTGGCAAGGTCCACCTAACCACAGATACGTGGACCAGTAACCATGGCCAGGGACGCTATATCTCCCTAACTGCACACTGGGTAAATGTAGTGGCGGCTGGGCCCCAGGCGGAGAGTTCCTTGGCGCACGTTTTTCCGCCTCCAAGGATCGAGGGGCATAATTCTTTGCCTCCTGTAGCCTCCTCCTCCTACTCGGTTTCCTCCTCCTCTGCTTCCACCAGCTCATCCAGTCAGCCACACACCTTCACCACCAACTTCAGCACAGCCCGGGGTAAATGTCAGCAGGCCATTCTGAAACTCATATGTTTGGGGGACAGGCCCCACACTGCGCAGGAGTTGTGGCGGGGTATTGAACAACAGACCGACGAGTGGTTTCTGCTGGTGGGCCTCAAGCCCGGCCTGGTGGTGTGCGATAATGGGCGAAATCTCGTTGCAGCTATGGGACTAGCCGGTTTGACGCACATCCCTTGCCTGGCGCATGTGCTGAATTTGGTGGTGCAGAAGTTCATTCACAACTACCCCGACATGTCAGAGCTGCTGCATAAAGTGCGGGCCGTCTGTGCGCGCTTCCGGCGTTCACATCCTGCCGCTGCTCGCCTGTCTGCGCTACAGCGGAACTTCGGCCTTCCCGCTCACCGCCTCATATGCAACGTGCCCACCAGGTGGAACTCTACCTTGCACATGCTGGAGAGACTGTGCGAGCAGCAGCAGGCCATTGTGGAGTTTCAGCTGCAGCACGCATGCGTCAATCGCACTGTGGAACAGCACCACTTCACCACTAATAATTGGGCCTCCATGCGAGACCTGTGTGCCCTGTTACGCTGTTTCGAGTACTCCACCAACATGGCCAGTGGCGATGACACCGTTATCAGCGTTACAATACCACTTCTATGTCTCCTTGAGAAAACGCTTAGGGTGATGATGGAAGAGGAGGTGGCCCAGGAGGAGGAGGAGGAGGAGGATGAGGGGTCATTTTTAGCACTTTCAGGCCAGTCTGTTAGAAGTGTCTCAGAGGAAGGTTTTTGCAACAGCAGAGGCCAGGTACAAATGTGGCCAGCCAGGGCCCACTACTGGAGGACGAGGAGGATGAGGAGGAGGTGGAGGAGGATGAGGATGAAGCAGGTTCACAGCGGGGTGGCACCCGACACAGCTCAGGCCCATAACTGGTGCGTGGCTGGGGGGATACGGAGGACGATGACGATACGCCCCCACAGAGGACAGCTTGTCCTTACCTCTGGGGAGCCTGGCACACATGAGCGATTTCATGCTGCAGTGCCTGCGCAAGCGACAGCAGAGTTGCCCACATTTTAACGTGTGCGGACTACTGGGTTGCCACCCTGCTGGATTCCCGGTACAAAGATAATGTGCCCACCTTACTTCCTGCCCTGGAGCGTGATAGGAAGATGCGCGAGTACAAGCGCACGCTGGTAGACGCGCTCCTGAGAGCATTCCCAAATGTCACAGGGGAACAGGTGGAAGCCCAAGGCGAAGGCAGAGGAGGAGCAAGAGGTCGCCAACGCAGCTGTGTCACAGCCAGCTCTTCTGAGGGCAGGGTTAGCATGGCAGAAATGTGGAAAAGTTTTGTCTCCACACCACAGCTAACTGCACCACCACCTGATACGGAACGTGTTAGCAGGAGGCAGCATTTCACTAACATGGTTGAACAGTATGTCTGCACACCCCTCCACGTATTGACTGATGGTTCGGCCCTATTCAACTTCTGGGTCTCCAAATTGTCCACGTGGCCAGAGTTAGCATTTTATGCCTTGGAGGTGCTGGCCTGCCCGGCGGCCATCGTTTTGTCTGAACGTGTATTCAGCACGGCAGGGGGCTTCATTACTGACAAACGCAGCCGCCTGTCCACAGCCAACGTGGACAAGCTGACGTTCATAAAATGAACCAGGCATGGATCCCACAGGACCTGTCCCTCCCTTGTGCAGAATAGACATTTATAACTGCCTCCCCTCAACCATGTATTCTTGTACTCCGGGCACTTCTTTATTGAATCCTCTTTTCTTTTTACTTTCCCATGATCTTGCGGTGCAACCCAAAGTTGAATGAACCTCTCCTCAATCTGGGCGCCAGGGCCTAAATAACTGAAAGTGGCCTTCTCCAGTGGTGGGTGATATGACGCATGATTCCTTGCTGTGGGACCTCTCTCCTCTGTCTGGGTGCTGGGTCCGAAATAACTGAAAGTTGCCTTCTCCAGTGGTGGGTAATATAACGCCTTATTCCTTGTTGTGGGACCTCTCTCCTCTGTCTGGGTGCTGGGGCCGGAATAACTGAAAGTGGCCTTCTCCAGTGGTGGGTGATATGACGCCTTATTCCTTGCTGTGGGACCTCTCTCCTCTGTCTGGGTGCTGGGGCCGAAATAACTGAAAGTGGCCTTCTCCAGTGGTGGGTGATATGACGCCTTATTCCTTGCTGTGGGACCTCTCTCCTCTGTCTGGGTGCTGGGGCCGAAATAACTGAAAGTGGCCTTCTCCAGTGGTGGGTGATATGACGCCTTATTCCTTGCTGTGGGACCTCTCTCCTCTGTCTGGGTGCTGGGGCCGGAATAACTGAAAGTGGCCTTCTCCAGTGGTGGGTGATATGACGCATGGTTCCTTGCTGTGGGACCTCTCTCCTCAGTCTGGGTGCTGGGGCCGAAATAACTGAAAGTGGCCTTCTCCAGTGGTGGGTGATATGACACAGATTTCTCTGCTATGGGACCTCTCTCCAATTGATATTGGTTCATTTTTATTTATTTATTTCATTTTATTTTATATAATTTCCTATCCACATTTGTTTGCATGGCATTTACCTACATTTTGCTGCTTTTTGCAGCCCTCTAGTCCGTTCCTGGACTATTTTACAGCCTTTTAGTGCCTAAAAGTTCGGGTCCTCATGACTTCAATGGGGTTCGGGTTCGGGATAAAGTTCGGGTTGAGTTCGGATTCGAACCCGAACTTTTTCCGAAGTTCGGCCGAACTTCCCGAACCCGAACTTCCAGGTGTTCGCTCATCTCTAGTTAGAAGGCTTAGAAGTTTAGAAGCAAATCTTGAAATTTTTCAGAAAATTTCCAAAACCCACTTTTTAACCACCTCAGCCCCCTAGCTTAAACACCCTTAATGACCAGACCACATTTTACAATTCTGCACTACACTATTTTCACGGTTTATTACTCGGTCATACAACTTACCACCCAAATGAATTTTACCTCCTTTTTTTCTCACTAATAGAGCTTTTATTTGGTGGTATTTCATTGCTGCTGATATTTTAACTTTTTTTAATATTAATCAAAAATTACCAAAATATTTGCAAAAAATGAAATTTTTCACTTTCTGTTGTAATTTTTTTTTAAAACTACATTTTTATATAAATTTTTCTATAAATTTATTGTTCTACATGTCTTTGATAAAAAAATCCAATAAGTGTATATTTATTGGTTTGGGTAAAAGTTGTAGCGTTTACAAATTATGGTGCAAAAATTGAATTTCTGCATTTTGAAGCAGCTCTGACTTTCTGAGCACCGGTCATGTTTCTTCAGGTGCTAGAATGCCAGGATAGTATAAATACCCCCAAATGACACCATTTTAGAAAGAAGACACCCCAAAGTATTCGCAGAGGGGCATGGTGAGTTCATGTATGATTTAATTTTTTTCACAAGTTAGCGGAAAATGACACTTTCTGAGGAAAAAATAAATATTAAAGTTTCCATTTCTGCTAACTTCTGGCAAAAAAAAAAATCTCCCACGGACTCACTATGCCCCTCAGTGAATACCTTGGGGTGTCTACTTTCCGAAATGGGGTCATTTGTGGGGTGTGTTTACCGTTCTGGCATTTTGGGCGGGGCTAAATTGTGAGCAACCCTGTAAAACCTAAAGGTACTCGTTGGACTTTACGCCTCTTTACGCACTTAGGCTGCAAAAGTGGCACACATGTGGATCGCCGTACTCAGAAGAAGTAGGTAAATGTGTTTTGTGGTGTATTCTTACATATACCCATGCTGGGTGAGAGAAATATCTCTGTAAATTGTCAACTTTGTAAAAATTATTTTTAAAAGTTGTCATTTACAGAGATATTTCTCTCACCCAGCATGGGTATATGTAAAATACACCCCAAAACACATTTCCTACTTCTCCTGAGTACGGCGATACCACATGTGTGACACTTTTTGCAGCCTGAGTGTGCAAAGGGCCCAAATTCCAATGAGTACCTTTAGGATTTCACAGGGCAATTTTACGCATTTGGATTCCAGACTTCTTCTCACGCTTTAGGACTCCTAGAATGCCAGGGCAGTATAAATACCCACATGTGACCTCAATTTGGAAGAAGACACCCCAAGGTATTCCGTGAGGGGCATGGCGAGTTCATAGAAGATTGTTTTTTGGCACAAGTTAGTGGAAATTGACTTTTTTTTTTCTTACAAAGTCTCATATTCCACTAACTTGTGACAAAAATAAAATTTTACATGAACTCACCATACCCCTCATGGAATACCTTGGTGTGTCTACTTTCTTAAATGGGGTCACATGTAGGGTATTTATACTGCCCTGGCATTTGAGGGTCTCCGCAATCATTACATGTATGGCCAGCATGAGGAGTTTCTGCTATTCTCCTTATATTGAGCATACGGGTAATGAGATTTTTTTCCGTTCAGCACAGATTTCTTTATTCGCATCAATCAATGTGGATTAAAAATCTCTGCCAAAAATGTGCAAAAAAAAAAAGGAGCAAGGCCCCATTCACACGTCCGCAAAAATGTCCACATCTTCCGCAATTCTGCGAATAGATGCGGACCCATTCAGTGTGAATGGGGCCGGCGGTGATGCAGAGAGCACACTATGTGCTCTCGCATCAGCATTTGCGGAGCTGTGGCCGCGAACTTCTGGGTTTCGGCCCCGAAACATCTGGCCGCAGCTCCGCAAAAGATAGAGCATGTCCTATTCTTGTCCGCAATTGCAGACAAGAAAAGGCATTTTCTATATAGTTCTGGCAATGTGCGGATCCGCAAAATGCGGAAAGCACATTGCCGGTGTCCATGTTTTGCGGATCCGCGGATCCGCAAACACACATGGACGTCTGAATGAGCCTTACAGGGGGGTGATTAGTGACGGGGGGGGTGACAGGGGATGATCAGGGGGGTGACATGGGGTGATCAGGGGTTAATTGGGGGTTAATCAGGGGCTAATCAGTGACGGGGTGGGGGGTGGGGGTGGATGGGGGGTCTGTGTGGTGATTGGTGCACTTAGCACCAAGCAAAATGGACCACCAGAGGAGCAGGCAGCAGGCATATCAGTCGCTGTTAACAAAACAGCGTCTGATATGCGATTTTTTTTAACTACTACAGCCTGACAGCGCATGATCAGCGCTGGCAGGCTGTAGTTTAACTTCCTCCCGACGCGATCCTGTGAGCTCGCGCACACGTTCACAGGAAATCTCGCCTCTTGCAAGATGACGCACGGATGCGTCCACACAGAATAACCCGACCGCCCGCCGAGCGCATCCGTGCGTTAGGTGGTCCTGGAGCGGTTAAGGATCAGTTCAGGTCTGAAGTCACTTTGTGGAGCTTACATGATAGAAACCACCCAAAAGTGACCCGGTTTTAGAAACTACACCCCTTAAGGTTTTCAAAACTGATTTTAAAAGCTTTGTTAACCCTTTAAGTGTTCCACAAAAATTAATGGAAAATGGAGATGAAATTTCAAAATTTCACTTTTTGTCAGATTTTCCATTTTTTTTTTTCAATAACAAAGCAAGGGTTAACAGCCAAACATAACTCAATATTTATTGCCCTGATTCTGTAGTTTACAGAAACACCCTATATGTGGTCGTGAACTGCTGTACGGGAACACGGCAGGGCGCAGAAGGAAAGGAATGCCATACAGTTTTGTTTTTTTCACACCATGTCCCATTTGAAGCCCCCTGATGCAGCCCTAGAAGAGAAACTCCAAAAAATGACCCCATTTTAGAAATTACGGGATAAGGTGGCAGTTTTGTTGCTACTATTTTAGGGTACATATGATTTTTGGTTGCTGTGTATTACACTTTTTGTGAGGGCAACGTAACAAAAAATAGCTGTTTTGGCACAGTTTTTATTTTTTGTTATTTACAGTGTTCATCTGACAGGTTAGATCATGTAGTATTTTTATAGAGCAGGTTGTTGCAGACACGACAACGACACGACAAAATATGTGTACTTTTTTATTGTTTGCTTCAGTTTTACATAATAAAGAATGTCTGTAAAAATCATGTTTTAGTGTCTACAAATTCTGAGAGCCACAGTTTTTATATTCTTTAGGCCAGGCATGCTCAACCTGCGGCCCTCCAGCTGTTGCAAAACTACAACTCCCATAATTCCCGGACAGCCTACAGCAATGAGCCTACAGAAGGGCATGGTGGGAGTTGTAGTTTTACAACAGCTGGAGGGCCGCAGGTTGAGCATCCCTGCTTTAGGCGATTGTCTTAGTTAGGGTCTTATTTTTTGCAGAATGAGATGACGGTTTGATTGGTATGATTTTGGGGTGTGTATGATTTTTTGATCGCTTGGTATTACACTTTTTCTAGTGTAAGGTGACAAAAATGGCTTTTGACACCGTTTTTTTTACGGTGTTCACCTAAAGGGTTAGGTCATGTGGTATTTTTATAGAGCACGTCGTTACGGATGTGGCAATACACAATATGTATACTTTTTTATTTATTCAGGTTTTACACAATAATATCATTTTTGAGACAAAAACCCCCATGTTTTAGTGTCTCCATAGTCTGAGAGCTATAGTTTTTTCAGTTTTTAGGCGATTGTTTCAGGTTGGGTATAATTTTTATGGGATGAGCTGCCGGTTAGATTGTCACTATTTTGGGGTGCATATGACTTTTTGATCGCTTGCTATTACACTTTTTGTTATGTAAGGTGACAAAAAATGGCTTTTTGACATCGTTTTTATATTTTTTTTACCGCTTTTTACCTGAGGGGTTAGGTCATGTGATATTTTTATACAGCAGGTTCTTCTGGACGAGTCGATACCTAATAAGTATACTTTCTTTTTATTTATTTACGTTTTACACAATAACGAACACTTTTGAAACTAAAAAATTTATTTTAGTGGCTCCATATTCTGAGTGCCATAGTTTTTTTATTTTTTGGCGATTCTCTTAGTTAGGGTCTCATTTTTTGTGGAATGAGATGACGGTTTCATTGGTATGATTTTGGGGGCATACACATTTTTGATCGCTTGGTGTTGCACTTTTTGTGATGTAAGGTGACAAAAATGCCTTTTTTAGTTTTTATTTTTACGGTGTTTACCTGAGGGGTTAGGTCATGTGACATTCCTATAGAGCCGGTCGATACGGACGCGCGATACATAATATGTCAACTTTTTTTTTTTCCTATTTTTTACAATTTTATTTTACATTATTTTGGGAAATGGGCGCTTTTTTTTTTTTTACTTGAAACTTTTAATGTTTTTTTTTAAACTTAATTTTTCTAACTTCTTTTTAACTTTCTGTTTTGTCCCACTATGGGACTTCAAGATTTTAGGGTCTCATCCTCAGTTTCAATACAGCACAATACATCTGTATTGTGCTGTATTGAACTGTTAGTGTCTTACACTGTAAGACGCTAACAGTTGCCTAGGAGACCCAGCCCTGGGGCTGGATCTCCTGGGCTTCCGTAGCTGGCATTCAGGGTTGTCATAGCAACCATCGGGTCCCCGTCACCACAGCACGGGGACCCGATGGGGATGTAGAAACTGCCACAAACTTCCTGTATGCTGCGGTCAGCGCGACCGCGGCATACAGGGGTTAATCCGCCGGCATTGGTGTTTTCACCAATGCTGGCAGATACAGCAGGGGTCCGGCTGTCAGTAGCCAGGCCCCTGCTGCTGATCGTGGCAGGAGGTTGGGGCAACCAGTTAACACTAGGACAAGAATGCTCGAGAATGACGAGAAGTAGCCACAAGTTAGGATGAGGATTCTCGTCCTAGGTCCTGGAGGGGTTAATATGGGGCAGTGTGGGGAAAATTACTTAATGTGGGGCAGTGTGGGGAGAAATTACTTAATGTGGGGCAGTGTGGGGGTTATTACTTAATGTGGGGAAATTACTTAATGTGGGCAGTGTGGGGCAAATTACTTAATGTGGGGCAGTGTGGGGAAAATTACTTAATGGGGGGGCAGTGTGGGGGCAGTATTACTAATGAGGGCATTCTAGAAGGAATTACTATTGGTAGGACTATGAGGAGTACTATTACTATGGCGAAGATTATCTGTATGGCATTTATTTTTCTTCAGGATAGTATTTAGGGGTATCGGGGAGCAGAGCAAGCAGCAGGATAACACTGTAGGAGCTCCAGGTTGGAATGATGACAGAAAAGTGAGGAAGCTAAGATGTCCGTGTGTCACACTCTGCAGAGATGAGGCAGCTGAGAGAAGTTGTCCGGACTGAAGATGATGACAGAGAAGATCTACATCAGAGGAGGCCTCACCTGGAAGGCCCTGGATGTGAGAGGTATGTGCTGCTGTATAGCAAGTAGCGCAAAATGCAGTCTGCTGTCATTTAGATATAACCCCGAGTGGTTGGGGCTATGCTGGGAGTTGTAATTCCTTAGAAGGCAGAGCATCGTTGGCTGCTGCATGTCATAAATTCAATGGTACGAGGTCTGCAGGGAGCTCTAGTTAGAATGTACTGATTTATGTAAAAAAAATAATAAATGTTTCATATTCTTAAAAAATTTCCATATTCTGAACTGAGCCATTGGCTGTCGTTACTTGTGATGTCATCCCCTTCTAGAATGGCTCCCTCCCAAGTGACTGTGACATCACTCAGGAGTTCTATCTCTGGCATCGAAACCCTCATTTCTGTGCAGTTGTATTGGTATTGCTCAGGAGACTGCAGCATATCATTGACTGCTCCCCATTTTTGGGAATTTCAGCTTCTATATTTTGTATCGAGAGTCTTTATTGATGGAGAGAGTGAGAACTTCTACCCAAAGAGGTAAGTGATCTCCTACATAACATACATGTTCTGGTACCTACCAATCCCGGCCTCAGGTGGAATTGTTGGGTTGGTTATATGGACGTTTTAGTCATTTATATGATGTCTTGTTATTAGGACACAGAGCAGGAACATCAGCTCAGGAGCGCCCCCTGGGAGGAGCCGCTCGTACCCGTGGTCTTCCTGGAGGACAGCCTGCCACATATAATGACGCCACTCACAGCACAGGACGTCGTGCTCGACCAGCGCCTTATGGACGGAGGACAGCCATGCCAGGAGAGGAGCGGACATCCACTGCAGGGCGACGCAGAAGACCATCTACTGCCCCCGATAACACCAGTGGCTGGAGGAGGACCCGACAGGCAGTGCGCCAATTACACCAGGCGCTGGAGGATCTGCCCATTTACATCATGGGCACAGCCGGCTCCAGAGGAGGGTGTGTCATCTGCCTCCTGGAGTTTGAGGTCGGGGAGTCAGTCACCAATCTCCCCTGCTCCCATGATTTCCATGGAGCCTGCATAACACCATGGCTCCTGGAAAATCCAGTCTGCCCCCTGTGCCGCTCCCCGCTGCTGACCAGATAATGGAGGATGGATATGGTATGTGGATTGTGTGCCCTGGATAGAATAAGCCCCTTACACAGAAGTTACCTCATCAGCCGACTACCATGGAGCTGGAGGGGTTGTCAGGTGGAGCATTTCCAGAATGCACACCGGGCGCTCTCTTTCACCTCCGTGTATATTGGCCCCAGGACCAGTTGTTGGGGTCTTTCCCCCGACCTGGTAGCACTGGTTCTGATCCAGGATTTTCTATTTGATTTCAGTTATGACCTGATCTGTATTTGACCACGATTTTGGATAATCCCTCTGTACTGCATACTCGGCTGTGATTGACCCCCGTTGCTGACCCCGGACTGTACGACTATTCTTCTGCCTCCTTTTTCTGTACCGCACACTCGGCTCTGCTTGATCCTCATTGCTGACCCCGGCCCGTACAACTACTCTTCTGCCTCCTGATTCTGTACTGCATACTCAGCTCTGCTACATCTTCATTGTTCCTCTTCGGGTTGTCTGACCATCCTCCTGATCACTACACCTGTTCTACAGGTGAATAGACTTTCCATTCGGTGTCCCCCATTGTACCTGTACCTCTAATCCTACTACATCCGGTTCATCCACTGCTGACACATCTCCAGAGAATGAACCAGCAGGCAAGTAAGGGGCACCAAGTCCTGGCCGCAATACAGAACCTTAAACCCCAATCCCAGTCATGAGAAGGGGGTGCAGATGAATTGTACCATCCAGGAGGAGATTTCTCTGGACATGGGAGAAGCAGATGGTGACAATTCTGCATCTTCCATCTTCATGTCAGCAGTTTCTGCACCTTAGCTTTGGAGGATCCTGTAAATGCAGACGTTACTCCCAGGAGATGCTATCACGTCTATAAGGTTGTCATTTCTTTTTTTCAGATTCTTTGAGGATAATTTGTGGCTTCAAGGGGAAGATCATCTCCAGCTTTCTCCAGTCCCTTCTGTGGACACAACGCGTTCCGCTCGGACACTTCTGCACCATCTTGATATCTGATCCATGTTGGCAGCTGCTGACTCCTCATGGTTTGCGGCAGTTATATGGAGATTTATGGCGATGACATCAACTGGTTTTATCTCCAAGAGCAAGAAGATCTGTTCACCAAATAAATTGTAGAAATTTGTAAGAATGTGGCGGTTGCAGGTGTGTATATATTGACTGGTGACAATAAAGGACACATGTGAGGAGGTGACACCATCAAAGGAGCAGAGGGATCTGAGCTTTTCTCACTGGACTCCCACACCGGAGAGAAAAGTCGCCGATTATCCATGCGGATTTGTAAATCCCATCCAGTAAAAGCAAAGTGGATTAGATTCTCCAGAAATTCCTCTACGCTGCAGAGATTTTCCTCCATTGACCTGCGGGGCAGATTTATAAATCCACAAATATTCGAATTAATAAATCTATAACGGTGATGTGAATAAGACCTAAATAAAAATTCTGCCTTTTAGGAATGGTGGTTCAGCTCTGACAGTGGAGAATGAGCCTTCTATGTAGAAATGCATAACCTACCTGGTCTCCACTAGAGGCTCTGATGGTGAGAATAGGCTTGGGCTGTTAGGGTAGTTGCCAGGTGCCACTCCAGAGCAGTCCCTGAGTCAGTGGCAGCTGAGGGGTCAGAGATACCGGTGCAAGCACCGTGGGGAAGGAGGTGGTCAGGAAGTCCAAGGTCAGAGCAGGCAGCGATCAAGCAAGGTCCGTAAACGAAGTACAAGGTCAGGGGCAGACAGCATACAAGCGAAATCCGATAGTTCCAAAGCAGAACTTCAAAAACACCTTCACACACAGAAATAAACAAGCTAGTGACGTTGAGTTGCTCAGGCATCTTCCTGGGGTAGGAAGAGCCTTTAAATACTTCCTGCAATCCAGTCATAGGCCGGTAAGACAGAGGGCCTGCACATGCTGACTCACAAGTGAGAAGAGACACGCCCATGCAAGCCCTAACAAACAGGTTCAGGTCTCCAGCAGGAAGTAAACTCTGGCATGGAGCACAGATGCAACAGTTAAGCAACCTGCTGCCAGCGCTTGTCAGCATGGTGCATGGCAACAGGAGGGAAAGAGGGAGCCCGTGCCCATGAGTAGGGGCAGCAGCACCGGCACGGACTGCTGGGATAACAATTCTGCTGCCACATCATCACTCTGTGGTCTCCTCATGCTGCTGCCACCTCAACACTATGTCACTGGGACACTCTCTGGTCTCCTCATGCTGCTGCCAGCTCACCATTATGTGACTGGGACACTCTGTGGTCTCCTCATGCTGCTGACACATAACCACTCTGTGGTCTCCTCATGCTGTTGCCACATCACCACTCTGTAGTCTCCTCACGCTACTGCCACCTCACCCCTCTGGTCTCCTCATGCTGCTGCCACCTCACCACTATGTTACTGGGCCACTCTGTGGTGTCCTCAAGCTGCTGGCACCTCACCACTCTGTGGTCTCCTCATGCTGCTGCCACATCACCACTCTGTGGTCTTCTCACGCTACTGCCACCTCACCACTCTGTGGTCTTCACATGCTGCTGCCACCTCACCACTATGTCACTGGGCCACTCTGTGGTCCCCTCATGCTGCTGCCACCTCAATGCTATGTTACTGGGCCACTCTGTGGTCTCCTCATGCTGCTTCCACCTCACCACTCTGTCATTGGGCCTCTCTCTGGTCTCTTCATGCTGCTGCTACCTCACTACTATGTCACTGGGCCACTCTGTGGACCTCTCATGCTGTTTCCACCCTCCCCACTCCATGACTGGGCCACTATTTTGCCTTTTTGGCCTAGTTGACATAATTATTTATTTTACCCTTCTTCTGATCTGTCAAAAGGAAGGAAAAATGGGACGCACGGATCCTGTCTATGTAGCAGCCTGTATGACATGGTCCCTATTTTGCATCAGAATTGGCTTATGATTTGGTAGCCAAAAGCAGGAGTGGGTAGAAAACACAGAAGACATGCAAATATTCCATTCACGTGACATCTCTATTTTGGATCCACTTCTGTTTTTGTTGGCTTTAGCAATACGGATGGATTACTGACCATATGCTGACCGAGTAAAGGTGGATGCTCAACAGACAGGATCTGTTTTTTGGGGGTTATTGTTCTGACAGATCAGAGAAGGGGAAAATATTCAGTGAAGTCAACACAAACTTACTGCTGACACCCTCTTCACTCTGTCAGGGGGGCTCTACTTGTATAAGCGTCTAATAAAATATATATCAAAATATACTCTGGTCTGTGCTGGGTCGCTTCTGATGATTCCTCTTCCAACCTCTCTTAGCTTGGCCACTGCCAAGGGGGCTAAAGTGGACTTGTCTGACTCTCTTCACTGCACACCTCCTCATCACTCCTCTTGTTCTCCTCCTAGCTTCCTTACTGTGTCTAGCCTGTCCCTTTTATATAGGAACTAGCTAAAGGACCCGGCTTTGCACGGGTATATTTCATTTAATGTTTGTGTGTTTCTTTAAAAGATATCGACAATAGCCACTATAACAGTGGCATCTACAGTACCCCGCCCCTTAACAGTGACCTCCACAGTCCCCACCCCTTAACACTGACACCCCCACAGTGCCCCGTCTCCTTAAAATGTGATCTCCACAGCAGCTCACCCCTTAACTTTGACCTTTACTGCAGCTTGCCCCATTAACAGTGAGTTCGACAGCACCCCACCCCCTTGGCAGTGACCTCCACCAGGCCCGCCCCCTTAACAGTGACCTCTATAGCACCCGTCTTTTAACACTGACTATAGGTTACAGTCCCCTTAACTGACCTCCATCATTCCCGGGCCCCTTAACAGAGACCTCCACAGCAACTTCCCCTTTAACAATGACTGCCACAGTACCCCATCCCTTAACAGTGACCTCCACAGTGCCCTCCTCTTCAACAGTGACCGCTACAGTGGCCTGCCCCCTTAACAGTAACATCCAGAGCGCCTTCCCCTTTAACAGTGACCTCTGCAGCGGCCGCCCCTTTATTATTGGGCTCCACAGTACCCTGTCTCCTTAACAGAGACCTCCACAGCACCTGCCCCCTTAACAGTGACCTCCACAGCGGCCTGCCCCTTTAACAGTGACCTCCACAGCGGCTGCCCATTTATTAGTGACATTCACTGTACCTCTTAACAGTGATTTCCACAACACCCCGCCCTCTTAACAGTGGCCTCTAAAGCAATCTGCCCCTTAACACTGACCTCCACAGAGCTTCGTTCGCTTAAAATGTGACCTCCACAACATCCCTCCCCCTTAACAGTGACCTCTACAACACCCTGCCCCTTAACACTGACCTCCATAGCGGACCACCCTCTTAACCACTTCAGCCCCCCTAGCTTAAACACCCTTAATGACCAGGCCACTTTTTACAATTCCGCACTACACTACTTTCACCGTTTATTGCTCCGTCATGCAACTTACCACCCAAATGAATTTTACCTCCTTTTCTTCTCACTAATAGAGCTTTCATTTGGTGGTATTTCATTGTTGCTGACATTTTTACTTTTGCTATTAATAAAAATTTAACGACATTTTGCAAAAAAATGACATTTTCACTTTCTGTTGTAAAATTTTTCAAAAAAACTACATTTGTATGTAAAATTTTCTCTAAATTTATTGTTCTACATGTCTTTGATAAAAAAAATTCAATAAGCGTATATTTATTGGTTTGGGTAAAAGTTATAGCGTTTACAAACTATGGTGCAAAAAAGTGAATTTCGGCATTTTGAAGCAGCTCTGACTTTCTGAGCACCTGTCATGTTTCTTCAGGTGCTAGAATGCCAGGAAAGTATAAATACCCCCAAATCACACCATTTTAGATAGAAGACACCCCAAAGTATTCGCGGAGGGGCTTGGTGAGTTCATGTATCATTTCATTTTTTCACAAGTTAGCGGAAAATGACACTTTCTGAGGAAAAAAAATATATAATAAAGTTTCCATTTCTGCTAACTTCTGGCAAAAAAAAAAAAATCTCAGACGGGCTCACTATGCCCCTCTGTGAATACCTGTAGGGTGTCTACTTTCCGAAATGGGGTCATTTGTGGGGTGTGTTTACTGTTCTGGCATTTTGGGCGGGGCTAAATTGTGAGCAGCCATGTAAAACCTAAAGGTACTCGTTGGAATTTGGGCCCCTTTGTGCACCCAGGCTGCAAAAAGTGTCACTCATGTGGTATCGCCGTACTCAGGAGAAGTAGGGCAATGTGTTTTAGGGTGTATTTTTACATATACCCATGTTGGGTGAGAGAAATATCTCTGTAAACTGACAACTTTGTATAAAAAAATTAAAAAGTTGTCATTTACAGAGATATTTCTCACACCCAGCATGTGTATATATAAAAATACACCCCAAGACACATTGCTACTTCTCCTGAGTACGAGGATACTACATGTGTGGAACTTTTGCAGCCTGAATGCAAAGGCCCTAAAACCAATGAGTACCTTTAGTATTTCACAGGGCATTTTTACGCATTTGGATTCCAGACTTCTTCTCACGCTTTAGGGGCCCCTAAAATGCCAGGGCAGTATAAATACCCACATGTGACCCCATTTTAGAAAGAAGACACCCCAAGGTATTCCGTGAGGGGTATGGTGAGTTCATGTAAAATGTTATTTTTGTCACAAGTTAGTGGAATATGAGACTTTGTAAAAAACAAAATAAAAAAAAAAATATATATCAATTTCCGCTAACTTGTGCCAAAAAAAAAATTTCTGTGAACTCGCCATGCCCCTCACAGAATACCTTAGGGTGTCTTCTTTCCACAATGGGGTCACTTGTGGGGTATTTATACTGCCCTGGCATTCTAGGGAACCTAAAGCGTGAGAATCCAAATGCGTAACAATGCCCTGTGAAATCCTAAAGGTACTCATTGGAATTAGGGCCCCTTTGCGCATCTTGGCTGCAAAAAAGTGTCACACATGTGGTACCGCCGTACTCAGGAGAAGTAGGGCAATGTGTTTTGGGGTGTATTTTTATATATTCCCATGCTGGGTGAGAGAAATATCTCTGTAAATGACAACTTTTAAATTTTTTATTCAAAGTTGTCAATTTACAGAGATATTTCTCTCACCCAGCATGAGTATATGTAAAAATACACCCCAAACACATGCCCTACTTATCTGAGTACAGCGATACCACATAAGTGACACTTTTTGCAGCCAAGATCACAAAGGAGCCCAAATTCCAATGAGTACCTTTTAGGAGGGCATTTTTACGCATTTTCTTCTCGCACTTTAGGGCCCTAAAATGCCAGGGCAGTATAAATACCCCACATGTGACCCCATTTTGGAAAGAAGACAGCCCAAGGTATTCCATGAGGGGCATGGCGAGTTGATAGAAAAAATTTTTGGCACAAGTTAGTGGAAATTGATTTTTATAGTTTTTCTCACAAAGTCTCCTTTCCGCTAACTTTTGACAAAAGTTTAATTTTTCATGGACTCACTATGCCCCTCAGCGAATACCTTGGGGTGTCTTCTTTCCAAAATGGGGTCACATGTGGGGTATTTGTACTGTCCTGGCATTTTTAGGGGCCCTAAAGCGTGAGAAGAAAAATGCGTAAAAATGCCCTCCTAAAAGTTACTCATTGGAATTTGGGCCCCTTTGCGCATCTTGGCTGCAAAAAAGTGTCACCACATGTGAGTATCGCCGTACTCAGGAGAAGTAGGGCAATGTGTTTTGGGGTGTATTTTTACATATACCCATACTGTGTGAGAAATATCTCTGTAAATT
>CM065590.1:286461978-286521978 GCA_033119425.1 Bufotes viridis
TAAGGGCTCATGCACACAACCTTATTTTCTTTCCGCTTCCGTTGCGTTTTTTTTTAGGACTGTATGCGGAACCATTCACTTCAATGGGGCTGTGGAATATATGGAAGTGACTCCGTGTGCATTACGTTTTAGTTTGTCCGCATGGCCGTTCCGCAAAAAGTAGTGCATGTCCTATTATTGTCCGCAAATCACGGTCCGAGGCCCCATTCAAGTCAATGGGTCTGCAAAAATACAGAATGCACACGGAACACATCCGTATGTCATCCGTATTTCATCCGTATTTTGCGGATCCATACTGTAGAAATGCTATTCCCAGCACATATTGCTCATGTGTTTGGTGATTAATAAGTTACTGTTTCAGTATACGATCCGCAAAAAACGGATCAAATACGGAAACAATACAGATATGTTTTATGCAATAACGGAACAGAAGAGGACTTAAATTAGAGGAAAAAAACCTCAGATACTTAATAACGGATCCGTGAAAAAGGACCGCAAAACAGCAACGGTCTTGTGCATGACCCTAAGTCTGCACAGACTAACCGGCAAGGGACCACTGATTGGCTGAGGACTTTGCCTCATAAGTTAAACAAAAGATTGACAACATCAGAGAAAGCTTCAGAACACAATACCTGCTTCTCCACTATTACAGAAGAAAAACTTTCCACCCTACTCTCCAGATCACATCTCACCCCTGTGCACTTGACCCAATCCCACCCCACCCTCACAACAGTGTTTATCCCAGTGTTTATTTAAACATGCTACTATTGCACCCATCCTCAAAAACCTTCCCTTGACCCATCTTCTTTGTCCAGTTATCACCCCATATAACTTCTTCCATATGCCTCAAAGCTACTTGAACAACATGTCCACTATGAACTGTTCTCTCACCACTCTTCCTGCTCCCTCTTTGACTGGCTACAATCTGGCTTCCAACCCCACCACTCGACTGAAACTGCCCTTACCAAAGTCACCAATGACTGGCCAAAACCAAAAAACATTAATCTGTCCTCCTCCTCGACCTTTCCTCTGCCTGACACTGTCGACCACTACCTTCTGTTACAAACTCTCTCATGTCTTGGCATCACGGACCTGGCCCTCTCCTGGATCACATCATACCTCACAGACCGGACATTTAGTGTCTCCCACTCTCACACCACCTCCTCGTCTCATTCCCTCTCTGTCGTGTCCCACAAGGCTCTTTCCTGGGACCCCTGCCCTTCTCAATCTACACTTTCGGCCTGAAACAGCTCATAGAGTCCCATGGCTTTCAGTATCACTTTTATGCTGACGACACAAAAATTTACCTCTCTGGTCCAGACATCACCACTTTACTATCCAAAATCCCACAATGTCTATCTTCTAGTGTTGAGAGAGCATGCTTGGCTGAATACCAGTTCGGCTCGAGCATCGCTATTTTCGGCACATGGCGGTATTCGGCTAAATACCGTGTGTGCTCGAGGGCAATGCTCGAGTCTCCTCCCTGCACGTTTCTTGCCGCTACGCAGCCAATAAACGTGCAGGTAAGTACTGCCCTCACTGTAATACCGTAGCCATGTAGGTTACTAGCATTACAGTGATTGGCTGGCCGGAACGCGTCATCGGGTGCTATATTGCACCCGATGGCGCATGTTCGGCTCAGTCTTAGTCAGGGAGAGCTGTGCAAAGGAAGGGCAGACAGTATAGGGAGTGATATTGGACTATTTTAATTAGAAAAACTTTTCAGAGACCCAAAAGTCCTTTTAGAGACAATTGTGTGTGGCAGCAGCAATATATATTTGTAGCGCAACCCTCGCTAAATTGCTAAAACTTTACAGACCCAAAAGTCCTTTTAAGGACTATTGTGTGTGGCAGCAGCAATATATTTTTTTAGTGCATCCTGCGCTGAATAGCGTCTAATAGGCTGCTGCGGACAGTTAAATTATCTGCGCCACATCTCCTGCGTAAAGTGTGCGCATTCCAAAAATATCTGTGACATCCAGTGAACGTTTTCCGTAGACAGTGTAACGTGTGCACAGAAAAAAATTATCAGTGACATACAGTGTACATGAACATGTGGAGTCACTGTGGGTAGAAATACATGGAGGCAAAACAATAATAAATTACTAATAGGAGTTTATTATAAACCACCTAATATACCAGAGTCGACAGAAACTCTATTACTAAACGAGATAGACGAGGTGGCAAATCATAATAAAGTCGTTATTATGGGGGACTTCAACTACCCAGATATAGACTGGGAAACTGAAACCTGTACATCCCATAAAGGAAACAGGTTCTTGGCAATAGCCAAAGACAATTACCTTTCCCAACTGGTTCAGGACCCAACTAGAGGGACGGCCATACTGGGAAATAGTGACCATAAAGTAATAACCTTCCAATTATCCTTCAAACGAGAGTTTCTAAAGAAAGGAACAAAAATACCAAACTTCAAAAAGCTAGATTTAGCCAACTAAGAGAGGCCATAGGCCTAACTAACTGGGACAAAGTCCTCAAGAATAAAAATACAACCACAAAATGGGAGATTTTTAAAAGCATTGTAACATCTAATTGTGAGAGGTACATACCATATAGGAATAAAAGGCTAAGAAACAATAAGAAACCAATGTGGATAAATACTGTAGAACTGTAAAGAGAGCAATAAATGACAAAAAGAAAGCATATAAATCACTAACACAGGAGGGGAGCCAGAAAGCACTGATAGTGATAAACTATAAGGAAAATATAGAATATGTAAAAACTAATAAAAACTTGCAAACTAGAGACCGAGAGATTAATTGCCAAAGAGAGTAAAACTAACCCTAAAATGTTCTTCAATTATATAAATGGTAAAAATATAAATCTGAAGGAGTCGGGCCTCTAGACAGAGAGCTTGACGAGGATAAAGCAAAACTATTAAATATTTTTTTCTCCACTATATTCACTGATGAAAATAAACTGTCAGATGAAGTGCAGAATGTAAAGTAAATTCCCCATTAAAAGTGCCCTGTCTGACCCAGGAAGAAGTACAACAGCGACTTAAAAAGATTAAAATAGACAAATCGCCAGGACCGGATGGCATACATCCCCGTATCCTAAGGGAATTAAGTGATGTCATAGCCAGACCTTTATTTCTGATATTTACGGACTCTATACTGACAGAGAATGTTTCACAGGATTGGCGCATAGCAAATGTTGTGCCAATATTCAAAAGGGTCCAAAAACAGAGCCTGGAAATTATAGGCCGGTAAGTTTAACATCTGTTGTTGGTAAACTTTTTGAAGGTTTTCTAAGAGATGCTATCTTGGAGTATCTCAATAAAAATAAGCAAATAACGCCATATCAGCATGGCTTCATGAGGAATCGGTCATGCCAAACTAATTTATTCAGTTTCTATGAGGAGGTACGTTATAGAGTTGACCGGGGTAAGTCAGTGGATGTCATATATCTGGACTTCTCCAAAGCATTTGACACTGTACCACACCAAAGGTTAGTATATAAAATGAGAATGCTCGGACTGGGAGAAAATGTCTGTATGTGGGTAAGTAACTGGTTGAGTAATAGAAAACAAAGGGTGGTTATTAACGGTACACACTCAGATGGGGTCACTGTTACTAGTTGGGGTACCTCAGGGGTCAGTATTGGGCCCTATTCTCTTCAATATATTTATTAATGATCTTGTAGAAGGCTTGCACAGTAAAATATAAATTTTTGCAGATGACACTAAACTGTGTAAAGTAATGAACACTGAAGAGGACAGTTTTCTGCTACAGAGGGATCTGGATAGATTGGAGGCTTGGGCAGAGAAATGACAGATGAGGTTTAACACTGACAAATGTAAAGTAATGCACATGGGAAGGAATAATGCAAGTCACCCGTACATACTAAATGGTAAAACACTCGGTAACACTGACATGGAAAAGGATCTAGGAATTTTTATAAACAGCAAACTAAGCTGTAAAAACCAGTGTCAGGCAGCTGCTGCCAAGGTCAATAAGATAAAGGGTTGCATCAAAGGGGCATAGATGCCCGTGATGAGAACATAGTCCTACCTCTTTACAAATCACTAGTGAGACTACACATGGAGTACTGTGTACAGTTCTGGTCTCCTGTGAACAAGGCGGACATAGCAGAGCTGGAGAGGGTTCAGAGGAGGGCAACTAAAGTAATAACTGGAATGGGGCAACTACAGTACCCTGAAAGGTTATCAAAATTAGGGTTATTTACCCTAAAGACGACTGAGGGAGATCTAATAACTATGTATAAATATATCAGGGGTCAGTACAGAGATCTCTCTCATCATCTATTTATCCCTAGAACTGTGACAATGGGACATCCTCAGCGTCTGGAGGAAAGAAGGTTTGTACACAAACATAGAAAACGATTCTTCACGGTAAGACCAGTGAGACTATGGAACTCTCTGCCTGAGGAGGTGGTGATAGTGAGTACAATAAAGGAATTCAAGAGGGGCCTGGATGTATTTCTGGAGTGTAATAATATTACAGGCTATAGCTACTAGAGATGGGTCTTTGATCCAGGGAGTTATTCCTGATTGCCTGATTGGAGAAGTAACACTGTCGGCACTCTGGTCTCTCTGGTCTAGTGTTGTGCGCGCGTGTCCGCAGTCGGCGATCCGCATGAAGATACAGGAGTCTTCGTGAGTCGAAACGCATAAGATATTTCACTGATATGTGGCAATAAACCCACAAAATTCATCCACCAGTGAGTGCCGGTCCTTTTCTTGATTGCCTGATTGGAGTCGGGAAGGAATTTTTTCGCCTTAAGTGGGGAAAATTGGCTTTCTGCCTCACAGGGGTTTTTTCGCCTTCCTCTGGGTCAATTTGTAGGAAACAGGCCGAACTGGATGGACAAATGTCTTTTTTTGGTCTTATATACTATGTTACTATGTTACTTTTTCAATAGACGGTGTCCGCTTCTGAAAATGACATTACCAGTGCCACATCTAAAGTGTAACATGTGCGTTTAAAAAATGCATCTGTGACATACAGTGTGCTTTGTCAATAGACTGTGTCCGCTTCTGACAGTAACATTACTAGTGCCACATCTGCAGTGTAACGTGTGCACATAAATTTTTTATCTGTGACATACAGTGTACTTGGACAGTGACATTACCTGTTGTGCCTCTCCTGTATAACGTTTCCTCATCCCAAATATCTGTGACATTCCCTGTAATTTTTTATTAGCCACTGGTGACAGCATTGACATTATCTGCAGAATATCTCCTGTGTTATGTTTCCACATGCCAAATACCTTTTTACATTTTTTTGCACATACACTTCCAAATCCTACGCTACTGTACGTGTGACATATTCTCCTGCATATATAACATTTAAAATGAAAAAGGCGAGCAGTAAGGGACAGGTACGTGTCCATGATGCTGATGGTGCAAGCAGAGGCCGTGGCCCTGGGAGCATTGAAACTGTGCCTGCTGCCAGAGCACAAGAAAAACAATCATCCACAATATCTAGCTTCATGTCCTAGTTTGCAGGGTGGCGCAGGACACCACTCTTGAAGTCAGACCAGTGCGACCAGGTGGTCGGTTGGATTGCAGCAGATAATGCTTCCAGTCGGTTAAGCACAACCCTGTCTTCCACCAAGACCAGTCTCAGTCAACACAATCCTCAACCTGATTATCCTTCCTCCCACCATGGAGAGTCTGGGCAAACAAGTGATCCCACACTCAGATGGACCTCAGAGGGACAGATCTTGACCCCTGATTCCTAACCTCTTGAGCATCCACAGTCACAAGAAGATGGCGGTGGGGAACGGCAATTACTGTTTAATGAGGTGGATGATGATGAGACATAGTTGCCAAAAAGTCAACGTCAATCACTGTCTCAAGAGGTTGATGAAGAGGAGGCATAACAGTTGTAAATCACTGAGGTTGTGGTTAAGTCAACAAGATAGGAGGATGAGCAGAAGTGGAAGAGTAGGAGGTGGACAATGAAGTCACTGACCCAACCTGGGAAGGTGGAAAGACGAGTGAGGACAGCGGTACAGAGGGGGAGGGATCTGAAGCACCGCAACAGGCTGGAAGAGGCAGTGGGGTGGCAAAAGGCGGGCCACACCAAAAAGTCCTGCAACTGTTCCACAGAGCACCCACTTAAGGAAGTCTCCTTTGCTAAGGGGTAGGTGTTCTGCAGTATGGCGCTTTTTTGAGGAAAGTGTGGACGACAAAAGAATAGTAGTTTGCAACCTGTGCCGTACCAAAATGAGCCTGGGCGTGAACACTAGCAACCTCACCACTACCAGCATGATCCCCCACATGGCATCCAAGCACTGGGACAAACGACTGGGTCCACAATCTGTGTCTGCGGGTCACACCACTGCCTCCTCTTCCCCTGTGTTACGTGCTGGCCAATCCCCTGTCGAAGGCGCAGGCCTGGGTGACTCCCGCCCTGCACCTGGACCTTTGCAATCACCATCAGCGACCACATCCACTTCCGTGTCCCAACGTAGCGTCCAAATGTCCTTACCACAGGCCTTTGAACGCAAGAGCAAATACCCACCCACCCAAAGGCCAGAGCACGAAATGCACAGCTTTCCAAATTACTGACCCTGGAAATGTTTCCATTTAGGCTTGTGGACACTGAAGCTATCTGCAGCCTAATGTCCCACATTACGCAGTTCCCAGCCACCACTATTTTTCAAGGTGTGCCATGTCGGCCTTACACCAACATGTGTCCCATAACATCACACGTGCGCTGACCAACGCAGTTACTGGGAGGGTCCACTTAACCACGGACACATGGACAAGTGCATTCGGCCAGGGATGCTACATTTCCCTGACGTCAAACTGGGTGAATGTTGGGGAGGCCGAGAGCGAGTCGTACCCGGGGATGGCACAGGTGCTACCGACGCCAAGGATTGCGGGCCCTACATTGATCAGGGTTTCCGCCAGCACCTACATTAGTGGCTCCAACCCCCACTTCTCCTCCTCTGCCTCCTCCTCCACTTCGAAATTATCCGCGTATAGCACCAGTCAGCCTTCAGTCGGTAGCTGGAAGCAGTGTAGCACTGCAGTGGGGAAGCGGCAACAGACCGTGCTGAAGCTGAAATGCTTAGGGGACAAACAGCACACCGCCACAGAGCTATGACAGGGGATACGAGACCAAACTAAGCTGTGGCTCTCGCCACTCAACCTACAACCAGCCATGGTTGTGTCTGATAATGGCCATAACTTGGTGGCGGCTTTGGAGCTTGGCAAGCTCAAATACATTCCAAGCCTATCCCCCGTGTTAAACTTAGTGGTTCAGCAGTTTCTCAAAAGCTACCCCAATTTGTCTGAGCTACTAGTGAAGGTGTGCCTAATGTGTGTACTTTTTTGAAAGTCATCGACAGCTTCAGCAGGTCTGTCAATGCTGCAGCAGTGCTTGAAATTGCCAGCTCACTGGCTGTTATGTGACGTGAGCATGCACTGGAACTCAAATTTCCACATGTTGGCCAGGGTTTGTGAAAAGCAGAGGGCAGTAGTGGATAACTAGCTGCAACATGGTTGTCGCCTTTCCAGTCAGCTTCTGCTTTTGACAAGCGAGGAGTGGGCATGGATGTCTGACCTCTGTGAGGTTTTAAGAAACTTTGAGGAATCAACACAGATGGTGAGCGGTGATAACGCTATTATCAGCGTAACCAGCCCACTTCTGCTCAAACACTCGCTGCTCACAATTAAGGACGACGCTTTGCATTTGGAAGAGGTGGAAATGGGGAAGACATTACACAGGGTGATAGCCAGACCACCCTCAGTTCGTCTTCTCATCGCGAATTGGACGATGAAGAGGAGGAGGAGCAGTAGACGGTTGCCTCCGCTACAGAAGGTAGTTCCATCTGACAACGCTGGTGGCAGAGTCTGTAGTTCCTTGGGCAACCGAGGAGGGAGACAAGGGAACACACAGCAGTTTCAACAGAGTCAGGGCAACACTCTCCAAATCTGGGACAGTTTCATGACACCCCGCCAGCACCCTCACCCTGATATGTGACCTACTGTCACAAGTAAGGAAAAATTGTGGAAGATGAAGAAGGAGTACATAGCAGACCGTGTCAGCATCCTCAACGATCCCTTAGTGCCTTACAACTACTGGGTGTCCAAGCTGGACACATGGCACGAACTGGCGCTCTACGCCTTGGAAGTGCTGGCCTGCCCTGCCGCCAGCATTATGTCTGAGAGTGTATTTAGTGCTTCTGGTGGCAATATAACAGATAAGCGTATCTGCCTGTTAACTGAAAATACTGACAGGTAGACTCTTATAAAAATGAACAAGACCTGCATTGCCCCTGACTTCTTGACTCCACCAGAGGAAAGCGGCTGAACATAAAGGCACTATAAATGTGTTGCTTATAATGTACTGAATACACTGTATGCACATGTACCCCTTCCACCATAAAAAAGGGTATATGGTTGAATCTAACTTTTCTCATCCTCCTCTTCCATCATATCAACATGTTTATTCGTCGCATATAATGCCCTCGCATATACTGTATGCCCTTGCATATAATGTTTTACAGGGTCAGCTCAGCTACAGGCCCTCGCATATAATTTTTTAGAAGGTCAGCTCACCAGCACGCCCTCACCTACAATCTTTTACAGGATCAGCTCACCTGCAGGCCCTCACATATAATGTTTTATAGGGTCAGCTCACCTGCAGGTCCTCATCTACAACCTTTTAGAGGGTCAGCTCACCAGCAGGCCCTCACCTACAATCTTTTACAGGGTCAGCTCACCTGCAGGCCCTCGCATATAATGTTTTACAGGGTCAGCTCAACTGCAGGCCCTCACCTACAACCTTTTAGAGGGTCAGCTCACTAGCAGGCCCTCACCTACAACCTTTTACAGGGTCAGCTCACTAGCAGACCCTCACCTACAATCTTTTACAAGGTCAGGTCACCTGCAGGCCCTCGCATATAATGTTTTAGTTTTATAGGGTTAGCTCACTAGCAGGCCCTCACCTACAACCTTTTAGAGGGTCAGCTCACTAGCGGGCCCTCACCTACAACCTTTTACAGGGTCAGCTCACTAGCAGACCCTCACCTACAATCTTTTACAAGGTCAGGTCACCTGCAGGCCCTCGCATATAATGTTTTAGTTTTATAGGGTTAGCTCACCTGCAGGCCCTTACCTACAACCTTTTAGAGGGTCAGCTCACCAGCAGGCACTCACCTACAATATTTTACAGTGTCAGCTCACCTGCAGGCCCTCATAATTTTTCGATGGTCTGCTAAGCAGCATGCACTCTCCCATAATTTTTAAAATTTTCAGCTCAGCAGGCCCTTGCTCCACATGTTTTTGAGGGTCACCAGCAGGCCATCAATCATAATTTTTCAAGGGTGTGTATGATGCCCTCCTTTATGTGTAACAAAGGTTGTATTGGAGTGCTGGTTCCTCGTAATTTTTGGCAGCCCTTTCACTCAGTGCATAGTCTTTATGAGTGTAGGAGTCCCACTACCTGAGCAATTGTAAGGCCCTATGAGTGGTAGACTCTAAAACCAATAAGTTTATTGATATACATTAAAAGGCAAACGTCCTAATGGACTTATATGCCAAAAATTATTCCCCAAGGAAAAATCCAAAAGTATAGTCCCAACAGGGAGGGAGAGGTAGATTGCGACAGATGAACGCCTAGGGGAGGCAGGTGAAGTAACCCTACCATATCCCTTCCATATCCCTAAGCCCGAGGGACTCACCTGATGGTGGTAAGCTCTCGTCCTCGTACCTAACCCTGTCACCCTGAGTATCCCTCAAAGCACCTGCGTACCCGACGCGTTTTCCCTATTCAAGGGTTCATCAGGGGTCACCAGAACAAATTAAGGTGTTAGTGAATGGTCATTGGTGTAACCATGAAAAAGAGGGGCTGGTGGTAATCAGCGGTACCTGATGTAAATTAGGCAGCACTCGTTGAATGACATATATATTGTAGCGGCCCTTCAGGTGTCCAGCCCCTCATGGATCCAACTCTCCCTGGTCAACCAAGTCGGCTGCCTTGGAGTAACCTTGGATTCTGCCCCGTCCTTCAAACTGCACATCCAAGCCCTTTCCACTACCTGCCGCCTCCAACTTAAAAATATCTCCCATCAGAAAGAACTTACGAAATCAGTTGTCATTTTACATACAGAGGCTAAGGAGGGGTCAACTGAGGAAGGATGTAGAAAGGAGAAGGGTCTCACAGCAATGGGGCACAGGGTAGTGCTGGAGGCTCAGAGATGTTTGCTATCTGCCTGGCTGGAATCGAGGGTCCCTTCAAAGGAGGATCTAATACTACATTTGTGCCATATGTTCCAAATGGACACTCCCTCAATATGTTGGAGATGCAACAAACTGGAGGGTTCCTATGCCCATATTTGGGTAGACTGTAAAATGATAGCACCGCTGTGGTCTAAATTTTTCCAGATTGTTTCGAAAATATACATGACGGAGGTTAATGCCGACAAGGAACTAATTCTACTGGGATTACATAAAAACAAAACATATTGGTAAAAATAGACTCTTCTCCTTTCTCATAGGGGCACTGAAAGCCGCAATTCCCAGATACTGGTGCTCTGCTGAAATACCCAGTGTAAGGGAATGGCTCACTGACGTTGAACAAATAAACAGAATGGAACAGATTAAGCGGGCCACTTTAGGCAGTCATAAAATTTACCTAAAAATTTGGGGCAAATGGATTGATTATATTGATACAAACCATATCTTAAAATACCTGGACTGAATCTTTTAATCTGACTCTATAGTTGTGGTCCACATTGTAACTATCTCTCGGTATGCAACCGTATTTTGAAACACAAAAATATAATTCCAACTCCTGTGACAGTATTATAACCAAATATGTTCTAACTAATCCCAGTTCTTTCCTTTACCACTCCAACTTTTCTTTTTCTTCCCCACCCTTTTCCTTGTACTCTATACCTTAATTAACACCTGGTAAATGACCTACTCATGATGGGAAGATCCAGAACAAACAGTTAACTATTCTGATACAATAATATCTTTACTGTAGTTCATGTACAATATCAGTCTGGTAGGTGATACTATCTCACCTTTTAAAGTTCTGAATCTTTGAAATAGTGTGCATCCTGTCTCCAAAGAAGCTTTTAATAAAGAGTTCTTATACTCAAGCCAGGGGCGTACATATAGGGGTCGCAGGGGTCGCAGTTGCGACCGGGCCCGGCTCCCAGGGGCCCGGCCACCTGCGGACCCCTGGCCTCGGCCCGGGCCCTGCAGCTGTGATGTGCGCAGTGCAGAGTGAGAGTCCGCTCGATCATCCCGCGAGACCTGCGAACTGCCTGCGGCAGGTCTCGCGGGAACATGCATTGCGCGGATTCAAGTGGGCGGCGCCAGCAGCAGACCAGACGGGACCGACCAGACCAGGGAGGAAGAGACGCCTGAGCTACTGCCAGCCAGCAGGACAGGAAGAGCCTTCCCTGTTCCCTTGTAGTTGCAACTTGCCCAGTAGTAAGTACCGCCCGTCAGTAAATCCAGCCGCCCAGGCCCAGCACCAGCAGCCGGTAAGAATCTCCTCAGACTCAGCATGTTGTGGCATGCAGTGCTTGATCCTGAAATCGGGCGGACGGCGGTGGTGGCGGTGGTGTGGGGGTGGGGGATTGGTTGTGTGTGTGTGTGGTGTTGGGGAGGGGGGGCGATTGGTTGTGTGTGGTGTTGGGGGGGCATTGGCTTGGCTTGGCTGCTTGGCTAAGGTCAGGTGGAAAGGAAAAGCCTTGACTGAGGGCCCCTGGGGGAGGGGTAGCCTTGAGTGGCCTCACTGGCCTGAGGGCCCTGGAAAATGACCGAGGGGGAGGGTAACCCTTGAGTGGCCTGAGGGCCCTGGGCAAATGACCAGGGGGAGGGGTGGCCTCACTGGCCTGAGTACATACCTCCCAACTCTTACCCCTGGCAATTTGCGCAGAGGTAGAGCTTGGCAGGACAGCAGAATGGTAGAGGAGGTAGTGGTGGCGGCGGGTTGAGGGGGTGGGAGGGGCGGGTTTGAGGGGGTGGGAGGGGCGGGGTTGAGGGGGTGGAAGGGGGCGGGTTTGAGGGGGTGGGAGGCCGCGGGGTTGAGGGGGGCCCATGATTCGGTTTCGCACCTCGGCCCCATGGATTGTGTGTACGCCACTGACTCAAGCTAAGGAGTAGGCCTCACATTTAACCCTTAGGACCCATGACGTATGGAGTACGTCATGGGTCCGATCCCTAAGTATGGCGCCCGCTCCTGCCCTCTGTGGGCGCGATCGCTGCGGGGGTCCGGCTGTTTCCTGTAGCTGACCCCGCGGCTAATGATTGCGGCCGGCAGCGATGCCGATCGCAATCATTTAACCCCGCAGATGCCGTGGTCAATCCTGACCACGGCATCTGCGTGCGCTAAAACCGAAAGTAAAACTTTCGGCAGCTCTCCGGCTCCCCTAGTGGTGATCGGGAGAATCGGAGCGCTGTAAGGGATAGCCTCAAGCCTTTCATTCAGCATGAGGCTATCACTTACTATTTCCTATGGAGCCCTTGTTAGCAATAGGGCTTCATAGGAAAGTAGTAAAATCCTCATAAACTCCAATACAAGTGTATTGTAGTTTATGTTAGAAGCAATCAGATGACTGATTTATATAGGTCCCTATGGGACCTATATAACAGTGTAAAGAAAAAATAAAAGAAATAAAAAAATAAAAAAATAAATAAAAAAACCTAAAAATTCAAATCACCCCCTTTCCCCAAAATTAAAATAAAATAATAATTTTTTTAAAAAATACACATCATGGGTGTCATAATGTGCGAAAACGCCCGTGGTATAAAAATATAAAAATATATTCCCCATACGGTAAACAGAAAAACAGAAAAAGCGCCCAAATGGCGGATTCGCCATTTTTGAACGCTTTATTTCCTCAAAAAAATTAAATAAAAAGTGATCAAAAAGTCCTACACACCCCATAATGGTATCAACTAAAAGTTCAGATCGCCCACAAATAAGCCCCCATACAATGCCATACACTTAATTACAAAAAAGTTATAGGGGTCAAAATATGGCGACAAAAATAAAAAATAAAAAATTTCCCACTTTTGAATTTTTTCACTATCAAAACATAAGAAAATCTATACATATTGGGTATCGCGGATTCGTACTGACCTGTAGAATAAAACTAAATGGTCAGTTTTATCACACATCAAACGTCGTAATTTAAAAACCCGTAAAATTGTGGTAGAATTGTTTTTTTTGCAATTTCACCCCATTTGGAATTTTTTCCGCTTCCCACTACATCGTATGCAATATTAAATGGTGGCGTTGGAAAGTACAACTTGTCCCGCAAAAATAAAGCCCTCATATGGCCATGTGAACGTAAAAATAAAAAAGTTATGGCTCTCGGAGGCGCAAAACGAAAATGCAAAAATGAAAAAACCCCGAGTCCTTAAAGGGTTAAAGTCAACACGACAGTCTCATTCACTATACATATGTTGACTCGCTCTCTAAACATTATTTGTCTATGTTATATGTATATGACTAAATTTACAAAAATGTCTGTACTTATGATTCTGTTAGTATACTCAAGACACCGGATTTATTTTAGTTCATTCACTCAGGAAATTACATATAATCTGATAATTTTTCTGTTCATTAATTGTCATTTTATCGCATTCTTAACTTAACATTGATCTATTAAATACAAGAATGTTATGGTATATCTGCTACCATTATATTCAGATGCACCTAATCTGTATTAATGCCAATGATTCTTTTAATTTACCCTTTTTCTAGTTACTTTCATTTGTTCTGTTAAATAAAATATTTTGCAAATATTCTAATAAAACTGAAATTTACAACCAAATGGAATGGCTGGAAGCTATTACTAAAAAGAAACAGCCAGGAAGAAATTATACAAAACATGGAAACTGTTCATGTCAAAGTACATGGAGGAGTCAGAGTTGGCCTCAGCAATGGAGCTCTTCCGATTGACAGCCTTGTACTTACAGGAAGATCTCAAAGACCAGTTAGGGAGGTTAAAAGTCAGTGGCCGATAGCGACTTAGGGTACTTTCACACTAGCGTTTTGGATTCCGTTTGTGAGATCCATTTCAGGGCTCTCACAAACAGACCAAAACGGATCAGTTATGCTCTCAATGCATTCTGAATGGATAAGGATCCGTTCAGAATGCTTCAGTTAAGCTCCGTCCGCCTCTATTCCGTTTTGGAGCGGACACCAAAACGCAGCATGCAGCATTTTGGTGTCCGTCTGAAGAGGCGGAGCCTAACGGATCCGTTTTTTTACAATGTAAGTCAATGGGGACGGATCCGTTGTCAGTGACACAATATGGTGCATTTGAAAACGGATCCGTTCCCCATTGACTTTCAATGTAATTCAAAACGGATCCGTTTTGGACTTTGTCATTTTTCTTTAAAGCTAATGCAAACGGATCCGTTCTGAACGGATACAAACGTTTGCATTAGAGATGCGGATCCATCTGTGCAAATAAACAGACGGATCCGCACCAACGCTAGTGTGAAAGTACCCTAAGGGGAGAGAGCTGACAGTTGAATGCGAAATGCCTTTAAGTCAGAGGTTGCAAAAGTCAGGTAGGAAGTGGTAGGAAGCTCAGAGGGACCTATTGTTTTATTTAACAGTTGGTTTCATATTCTTATATGTTCAAGGGGAGAATATGAAAGGATCATTGTGTGGTGCTGTCTGAACACTGTATCAATGTATAATCTACACTAAATAGGACATGTTACAAGTGGTGATGCAACAAATATGTTTATTACAAAAATGCGCTGTAAGACAAGCGATATTGTATGCTTTCCAATAATATATATCTCCCATATCCGCGCATTTCCCAACCAGACCGGAGTCAGCAAAAATGCTTGTAGCTGCCCTCATCATCTCCTAGCTAGACTATTGTAACATCCTCCTATGTGGCCTTCCATCTAGCACTCTCGCACCCCCAATCTATCTTCAACTCTGCTGCCTGACCAATTCACCTCTCACCCTGTTAGTCCTCAGCCTCTCCCCTCTGCCAGTCCCTTCACTGGCTCCTCATTATCCGGTAAATTCAGTTTAAAATACTAACAAATACAACTAAGACCGTCCACAACCTGTCCCCTCCATACATCTCTGAGCTACTTTCCTGATACATCCCCAAATGTAATCCCCAATCCTCAAAAGATGTCCTTCTCTCCTCTTATCACCTTTTTTCCCCGTGCATCCCCCATACTCTAGAATTCTCTACCCCAATATATATATTTTACCTACAGTGGAGTCCTTCAAAAGATACCTGAAAACCCACCTCTTCATACAAGGCAACAACCAGTGACTCTGCAGCTGTTATACTGCCCTCACTTACTGTGTCCTTCTCCCATACATTGTAGATTGTAAGCCCTCACGGGCAGGGCCCTCTATCCTTCTGTACCAGTTTGTAACTCATCTTGTATATGCTTATTTTAATTGTCTGTATTATGTATATATACCCCTTTGTGTGGTGCTTCAATAATAAATAATAATATTCCACATATTTTCTTAGTATTTCAAAGGTCATACATGAACTGGAAAGCTTGTTATGAACAATAATAAAATTGCTATATAGCACCAACATATCCCTCAGCAAAGTTTTCAATTTATAACTCTGAATGATAAATGGTAAAAGTTCGGATTTAGCATACTCAGTACTGGGAAATTCTAGTTACTGCAGTAAATAGCAAGCAAGTGCTCTTTAGTAACCACCAGAGGGCGGCATTAAGCCACAGTTTTACATGTGAAACTTTTTTATAAAACACTTTATTATTTTTATTTTGTATTTTACACTTTGTGCCCCCATAAGGTCATACAAGACCTCTGATGGACATTTAAATTCCCTTTTTTTTTTACTATTGATTTCTCCTGTAGCTGGGGTTGACATAGTAGCGACAGTTACAGGGGAATACAGCCCCAGAGAGGCTGTACAGCATTATATAGTGCTGTACAGCCTCAGTGCAAGGCTGATCGAGATCTGTGGAAGACTCAGCAGCTTTTGCACTCCCCGGCGTTCACATGACCAGGGCCAGGACAGGAAGCGGCACATCGCTTTCTCATCTGTATACAGCGATCCAAAAGGCAGGGACCGTTCCAGTGTGCAACTGCGATCTCTGAATGGATGGTTCAAAATGTCCATTCAGAGATAAACCCGACTGCCCTAGAAACGTTTATAGTCAATGGGCAGTCGGGAAGAGGTTAAATATGATGTCTAGAGATGAGCGAAGTTTTAACTTTGCCGAAGTTCAACAAGAAATTTGTTACAAATTAATTTATCTTGTATACCCAGGCCTATTAGCCTAAAGGTAACAGTGACACATAGTAATTCTACAGCTAACAGAATGGATTAGGGTACTTTCACACTTGCGGCAGGACGGATCCGGCAGGCTATACAGCCTGCCGGATCCGTCCTGCCACAAGTGCCCGGCAGTGCGCAGCCGGAGATCGCCGGACTAAAAGTCCGGCATGTCCGACTTTTCAGTCCGGCGATCTTTGCCGTGCGCTACCGTGCTGCGCCGTAGCTCCGCCCCCGCCCCATTATAGTCAATGGGGACGGAGCGGATCCGTCCTGCCGCAAGTGTGAAAGTACCCTTAGTTATGAATATTGGTGAACTGCATAGTTATATACATGACGATAAATTGTAGTAGAGTCTGTAGTTCAGCAGCCTCCTAAACTCACAGCAGTCTTCCTGCACTCTCCCTGCAGTCTCCGTCTCCAACATTGTCTTTCACTCTCTGTTAACTAACAATCTAAGTCTTGTCATGTCTCTCCCTATGCTTAGCTTGCATGAAAATGCTGGCGACCACTTGGGATCAGGGTTTAATAGGGCTCTGCCTAGCTGTGACATCACAGGGGGATGGCTACCTGCACATTGGCTGGCTACACGGCATTATGGGTGAAATTGCGTTCCTGGGCTTGTCTCCTCTAAACTTGCCTTCACTTTCTAACGTGTGCAGCCTCCATTTTTGGAAAACCAATTTGTTACCATGAAACATGAGAAAATTCGGATTTGTTTGGAATCGAAGTTTTGCTAAAATTCGGACCGAATTCCACTTTGGATGCTTCACTTCGCTCAACACTAATGATGCCGCATATCCCAATACTGGGCTCCAACCTGATCTCTTGGAAACGCATAAGATCCTTAGGGATTTGCTTAGACATTGTACGAAAATAAGGATACTTTGGAACAGTATCTGAATAAGGAACTTATTCCTAGGGGTTTGAGGGTGTAAGCATATCCTTCCTTTAAATTGGATGAAATATTAGGATCAAGGTGGGAAGACGCTTGTAAGTTATGCTCCCAGACTTTTATTGAACTGTTGACTGGATATGAGAAAAGAACTGGACAGCATTGAGTCCTTGATTATTCCACTACAAAATAAATTGAAGTCGTCTCTAAATTCTGAGGCTTTAAGTAAATTTTATCAGAATCTAAACACAGATGATGTGAAACGCGAAAAGGAGATACAAGAAGTTAAAGAGGACCTTTCATCAGGGTAAAAAATGTGTACTAACTATGCTGACATGTAGAGCGGCACACAGGGATCTCCCTGCACTTACTATTATCCCTGGGTGCCGCTCCGTTCGCCCGGTATAGGCTCCGGTATCTTCTGGGACTTGGTTCTACTAGGAGGAGCCTGGTATCACTTGGTTATAGTAGGCGTATCCCAGGCTGTAGTGCTGGCCAATCACAGTGCTCAGCTCACAGCCTGGGAGAAAAAAAAAACTCCCAGGAATGGCTGAAATGCAATGCCAGTCTCCTAGACATTGCCAGCACCTTGCCCAAGCCAGTGTGATTATTTAAAAAGCATTGTATAACTAAGTTAATGTTGTGCGCTATGCAGGGAGTATGTGTTATTTCCCCCATGTTCACAGTGGCCACAATGTTGTGTCCATTGTCGTTGATCACTTTGCCCAATTGGAGATGTGGGGGCGGTGGTGACAGCCAGGCAGATGTTTGCCGCTTGATTTACTTTAGCAACTGCTTGCCGATGTGGTTACCCTAGCTCAGCCCAATCTGCTCCAACACGGCATGACAACATTTGAGACATGTGCAGTATGCGGCAAGCAGGTCCCCAGAAGCTCTACTATTTCCAGGGTTAGGATGGCAAGCGGTAATATGGTTATGAGGGGTGTCACAGTGCTCCTAACTGAATCTGGCACTCCGAGGTCAGGCTGTGTAGCGGCTACACAGAAAGTTTGTAATTGGTAGTAACTGAAATGAATAAAGTCCAAACTCTGATTCACTCTGAGTTGATTTACTTAATACTGGCATAAACGGGTAGCAGCTCATATACAATCACAGTAGCTCTAGGCTCCAGCAGGTTTTAGGGTGCACTGGCAGGTGGACTGATTTCCCGCTGTGCTGAACTCTCCCTCTTGTCCCGTATCTTGTAAGGGACCTGTTTCATCTGTGCTACATGTCACTGATAGCACACTCAGTGCCTGTGGCAGGTGCAGCACTATTGTGCCTTATATGCTATGGCATTAGAAGAATTTTGATATCTCTGACTTTTTAGTCTAACCAGACTGTCTATTAGTCTGTAATTCCTCTAGCGCCGTCTCTACGGAAGCAGTAGGTTTAAAGAGCACAAAGATAACTTCTTTATTAACTTCAACTTTTCTTCATATATAACACTGCCACTTCCACAGCAGACAGTCCATGTAAAAACACGTGTTGAATAAAGTATCACAAAATGGCGGTTCAACTTTTCAGTCTTGTCATTCAACATAAAATGGTGGATATATTTCTCTCTTCAGTAGCTGTACTTTAACTTTAAGTTATTTAAGCACTTTATGATCTCTCTGAGAGAGTATATCTGAGAGCTTAACCAATAGTTTTACTTGCTCTATATGATCTGGTATGAGCAGTTCGCAGACTGTACGTAGTTTGCGTAGTTTGGTCGCAATTTGCAATTTGAAGATTGCTATTTGCTTATTGCATACTGTTCATTTGGTGGAACTGCAAATAAACACATATAACTAGTTCAGTATACAGTTCTAATCACTACATTAACAACAGGAATACCCATAACTGTATTAAATACCCTTTTGGCCTCTTTGCTTCCATAAACTGAACTCTCAGTGGAGTGAATGTCTGTTCAGCTTCTCTCCTCTGGTGTAATGAATTCTAGCAGCTCCTGCTAGGAATTTCCCAGACAGGCTGCATGTGAGGATGGCTGTGATTGGTTAAGACTCCTGGGCAGTGACAACAGTTTAGCTCTATGCGTTCTATTGCTAATTCTGCTGTGTCATTGAGCTTACCTTACAGTCACATAATGAATCTTAAAGGCATATTATCTTTTCTGCTTCTGTGAACACAATATATAACTGTTACATGACATTCAGAAACATGAAATCTCAGTAAATAACTCTGCTTTTGTCTTTAACATGTAAACATAGGAACCGTATTAAGGTTAATACCAGGTCTAGCTGTATAAACATATAAGCCATATTAGCAACCTAGGACAGGTCTTAGCTGGCCAGCTACAGTGCCCGGTGGGCTTCTGACCACACTTTGATAGACTGTAGGACGTCAGTTACAACTCTCAAAAACCTTGTTTAGGGCTGATTTGATTTTGGCTGCAGATTGCCTGCTGTACTCCTCTTGTCGACCAGAACATTTTTTGCAAATCTTACATGTCATTTTATGTGGTAATAATTTTGGAACGCTTCTGGTGCACCTGGTTCGTTATTACCTGAATCACTTTGGAAACTACAGAAAAGGTGACAGTTTTATGCATACTATTTTGGGGTACATAGGATTTTTGATCGCTAGATATTATACTTTTTTGAGGCAAGGTAATAAAAAACGTGTGTTCTGGCACCGTTTTCGTTTTTTATGGCGTTCACATGATAGGATAGGTCATGTGTTATGCTAAGGGGGCACTAATGGGACATAATTACTGTGTGGGGACACAAACAGGACATAATTACTGTGTGGAGGCACTAAGGGGACATAATTACTTTGTGGGGGCACTATGGGGGACATAATTACCGCGTGGGGCACAAAGAGGACATAATTACTGTGTGGGGGCACTATGGGGACATAATTACTGTGTGGGGACACTAAGGGGACATAATTACTGTGTGAGGGCACTAAGGGGACATAATTACTGTGTGGGGGCACTATGGGGACATAATTACTGTGTGGGGGCACTAAGGGGGCACAATTACCGTGTGGGTAAAATAAGAAGATGTAAATACTGTGTTGGGGGGGGGGGGAAAGGAAGGGGGCAAGCAGCACCCCCCCTGGGTTGGACCCCAGACACCCGATTTTAGGGTGATGCAACAAAAACTTTTTTTTTTTTTTCCACTAGCTTTCCCCGTTTATCCCTGCCTAACCTAACCTGTCCCTAACCTTTCCCTTAATACCTGGGTGGTGGTGGTGGTGCTGGGGCACAGATGGGGGTGCTGGGGCACAGATGGGGGTGCTGGCTGATGATCCCTGCAGCTCTGGACGGGGAGCGCTCCTCTCTCCTCGGCTCCCGGACACAAAAGGAGGAGGAGAGGAGCGCTGCAGGATTTGAATCGGCCGCCCGCCCAGCCGACCAATGAGAGCCGATCCTGAGAGGTGATGTCACCATCACCTCTCAGCATTGCAGGATGGTGATTGGTGGTGTATTATCACACAAGAGACCCGAATAACTCAGAAACGCAGCAAACCGCAGGTTTGAATTGACCTGCGGTTTGTTGCGATCGCCGATGTGGGGGGGTCACAGGACCCCCTTGGGCATTGACCCAAGGTGCCTGCTCAATGATTTGAGCAGGCACCCAGTTCCGATCACCGCCCGCTGGGCGGCCGTGATCGGAACTATACATGATGTATCGGTACGTCATGTGTCCTTAAGTACTGGGACAATATGCCGTACCGGTACATCATGTGTCCGGAGGAGGTTAATCACTTCGCACATTGTCTGTCACATGACTTCATAGACCTGGGTTCTGCACACCACAGATCATTTAGACACAACATAGTGTCCTCCAGAATGTGCCAGTATTAAATGCCCCTTCTTAGTGCCCCCATAATGTGCCTATATAATATACTCCCATAGTATTCTTCTTCCCTCCAACACCATAGCGTCCCCATAATGTGCCAGGAATGTCCCAGTAAATGCCCCCATGTGCCAGTAGATGCCCCCATAGTGTCCCTCATGGACCAGCAATGCCCCCATAGTGTCCCCCCATGTGCCAGTAATGCCCCCATAGTGTCTCCCATGTGCCAGCAATGCCCCCATAGTGTCCCCATGTGCCAGCCATGCCCCCATAGTATCCCCCATGTGCCAGCAATGCCCCCATAGTGTCCCCCATGTGCCAGCCATGCCCCATAGTATCCCCATGTGCCAGCAATGCCCCATAGTGTCCCCATGTGCCGGCAATGCCCCTATATTGTCCCCCATGTGCCAGTAATGCCCCATAGTGTCTCCCATGTGCCAGCAATGCCCCCATAGTGTCCCCCATGTGCCAGCCATGCCCCCATAGTAAGCCCCATGTGCCAGCAATGCCCCCAAAGTGTCCCCCATGTGCTGGCAATGCCCCTATATTGTCCCCCATGTGCCAGCAATGCCCCCATAGTGTCCCCCATGTGCCAGCCATTGCCCCATAGTGTCCCCCATGTGGCAGCAATAATGCCCCAAAGTGTCCCCTTTATGCCAGCAATGACCCCAGCGCAGCCCAGCGCGTCACAGAAAAACAAAAAAACAAAACACATACTTACCTCCATGGCCGCGATGCGATGCAGGCCTCTTCTGGCCTGTGTCCCAAGCAGTATGGCTCAGACGGCACGATGACGTCATTGCGCCGCCTGCGCTGGCCTCTGATAGGCTGCTGGCCTTGAGCCGGCAGCCTATCAGAGGAACAGGAAGGGAGACACCTCTCCCTTGCCCTGCTGCAGTGTTCTGTATCGCGATTGCATAATGCAAGCGCTCATCTCCTGGTGGTGTCACCCAGGGGCGTAGCTAGAAATGACTGGGCCCCACAGCAAAAATGTTATGCCCCCGCCCCATAGCTAAATTTCTTTATGGGCCTCCCCTCCCGGATCTCCCACCCCCACATACCTATTGGACCTCCCACCCTTCCAGAGCTTCCACCCGAATACCCCTCCAGGACCTCCCATCCCAACATCCCCACACCCCTACCTAGATCCCCCTAAGTGTCATCCCACATCCCACCATCAATGTCCTCAACACATACCCCCATCAGTGTCATCCACATCCCCCCTAAGTGTCATCCACACATACCCCCATCAGTGTCCTCCACACACTCCCCCATCAGTGTCCTCCACACAACCCCCATCAGTGTCCTCCACACATCCCCCCATTAGAGCTTCATATTAACCTGCTATACTAATATTATAGCTAAAGTCCTCAGTGATAGTTTCCTATATATAATACATTTATATATATATATATATATATATATATATATAGCGTAGAAAACGGACAGCACTCCAAAGGAAATCCAAGATTCTTTTATTCACCCAAGTGGGAAGGCAACGTTTCGGCTTAACAATAAAGCCTTTTTCAAGCAATAAACACAAGTGCATGGCAAACTTATATAGTGAAAAACAGGAAGTACACACAGATCATGTGATACACAAAGAGGGCGTGGCCCAATGGTAAAAGTGATACAAATGTAAATAGTGTCAGTATAATAATCAAATTATTAAATTTCGTACAAATCATGAAAGTGTCATAGTGACCAGTGTATAAATTGCTATCTAATCAAGATAGTTTAAAAGAATCTTGGATTTCCTTTGGAGTGCTGTCCGTTTTGACGCTATTTTTGTGGGTTGCTCACACCCCTGGACCTTGCACCCGCTACATTGTCTTACGTTTGGTGCTGCCTGGTTTTTCTTCATTTATCTCTTTGGGCTGCTAGGCATTGCACAAACTTCCTTTTATTTTTATTATGGAGATCCCAAGTGGCTTCAACTACACACCGGAGGAAAGGACGAGAATATTGGATGCTGCTGTGGGAGATGTCAGCTTTTTGAATACTCCTTCTATCAAGGAACTAAGAAGAAGGTACGAATCTCTCTCAAGGCGTGCACTTTCTTTGAGATTACATATGATGACCCTTGGTGAATATTATAGGGCTCAAAGGATCCCACGTGGTATGCGGTCACATCTGAGACCAAACCTTTTTCTTCATGATACTATCTTTTGCAAGAAATTTGAACTTCTGTCTGATCGTTACGCATTGGACTTTATCTTATTAAACTTAGAGTTTTTACAGCAAGAATTGTCAACACTGGATATGGACATTAATACCACACTGGAGTCCCTACGATCCCAAATGCCATCCGACGAATTCACTGCTTTTTGGAGAGTTCTGCCACCCAGTTAACCAAATTTAAACTTGATGCTGAAGCCACTAAGCGCATTAAATGGACTTGCGACATGGATGACTATAAAAAGGTGCCGTATACATCTGGCAGTTTGATTTGCCCTCTAATTTTTCCCGGGATAAGAAGAAGAAAAAACAGCATTACCCCAACACGCCTCTAAGCAGCCTTTTTAGGGATGAGCCCCTTATCGAGAGAAAACAGCGTACGAGAAGAGGAGGATGGCGACACAGGAGATCCAGGTCAGCAACGTCAACAGAAAACACGAGCACAACACAAGCAGGAGTTGCTGAAAAAGAAGTGACTGTGTTCAACCTATCGTCCTCTGTTTTGTCTGCCGCACAAGTAAGTGTTCTATCCAAGGGCCTATCGTACTGTCCCTCGTCGGCTATTGACTGGTTTAATCTTGACATTGACTTATGCTCCTTCTTTCGATCTATTAAATTGAAGGCATTGTTTCGTAATAAGAGCAGAATGGACAATGTATGTAAGAGTGAACTTTCTTTAGATAAGCTTGGCCTGACCAAGCGCAGCGGATTTACACCTAATGTGAATGAACCTATTATTGAGGCATTCATTTCAGCTGTTAAAACTGATCTTGTTTCACTTAGAACAAATATATCTGATAATGTCCTTGCCCATCCTAACTTGACCAGTGAGGAGATAGTGGCAATTGAAGAGTTGAGGAGCAACAGCTCCCTCACTATCAAACCTGCCGATAAGGGGGAGCTGTGGTTGTCCTCGACACTTGCAAGTATGTAGCTGAGATCCAGCGACAGTTGGATGATACGCAGGTTTATGAGGCCATTAACTCTGATCCTAAGTTTCGCATCGCAAACATGTTTCATGTATGTGTGGTAGAAGCTATTAGGGCAGGCATCATCGACGAGGATCTGGGCACATTCCTCACGATGAGTCATCCACGTACTCCCGTGATTTATGTGTTGCCCAAGATCCACAAGTCGTTGATTGACCCCCAGGGCGACCTATTGTGTCGGGCACTGGGTCCATTTTCAGTAGTGCCGCTGTGTTTGTGGATCGCATCCTACGGTCATTTGCTGTGGATGCTTCCTCATACATAGCGGATACTACTGAGTTTCTTTGTAAATTACAAGAGATTGACCTTAGTGATCAACCTGTGGCCTCCTTAGCCTCATTTGATATAGTGTCTCTGTACACATCAATTGATCATGAATTGGGGATTCAGGCTGTTGAACGTATGCTGGACCTATCCTCTCTTACAATACCAGCACGGGAATTTGTTATCTCTTTGCTTCGGATTATTCTCTATGAAAATTATTTCCTTTTTAGGGATGTCTTTTATAGTCAAAAACGGGGAGTGGCGATGGGTTCGCACGCTGCGCCCACGTATGCAAACATCTTCATGCGGTGTTTTGAGGAGGACGTCGTCTATGGGTCCCACCACTATGGTCATGTCCTACGGTGGTGGAGGTACATAGACGACGTCTTCCTCGTTTGGACGGGCACCCATGAACAGATTTTGATGTTCCAGGATTATCTCAATAGTGTCAATAGGGACCTTCAGTTCACCTTGGTTTGGTCCCAGGAATCAATCCAGTTTTTAGACACCACAGTCACATTCCGTGACGCCAGGCTGTCCACTTCTTTATTTACTAAACCTACGGATAGGAATACAGTCCTTCGGTTTGAGAGCAATCATCCGAGACATATGGTGAAACATCTACCTTTTTCTCAGTTTTTAAGAGCAAGAAGGATAGAATCGGATGATTGCGCACTCAATCGGTCTTTGGAGATTATGTCAGCTAAATTTAAGGAACGTGGCTATCCGGGCTCCATATTACGCCCTCAAGTATGTGAGGTACGGAATCTGGATAGACAGAACTTGCTACAAAAACGTGGGTCCAAAAAAGTATGGGCAGAATTCCATTTATATCTACCTATTGTGAACGGAGCAATGATATTAAAAATATTGTCAGGAGGCATTGGGGTATTTTAGGTAGGCTTAAAGGTATACCAGAGTTCCAACAGCCCCCACTTTTCTCCTACAGGAGATCTAGAAATTTAAGAGACCAATTGGTTAAGGCCGATATAGGTCCTGCTCGGGTTCCAGTGCAGAGATTTTTGACACAGCGCAGTCATGGTTGCTTCCCCTGCCTTCGCTGTGTCAATTGTAAATACATTTGCAAAAGTAAACAATTTGTGCATCCTACTACAGGAGCCGTGCATCCCATCAAGTATCACCTGACTTGTGATACGAATTATGTGGTGTATGTCCTTTCTTGTCCCTGTAAACTACTGTACGTGGGGAGACCTCCACTGATTTTAAGACCAGGTTAAATAATCATAGATTTTCTATACGGAAGAAAAGAAAGGATTTACCCGTCCCTAAACACTTTACGGAACAGGGTCATACTGAACGTGAACTCAAGTGCTGGATTGTGGACCATGTTATGGTCCCTAGATGAGGTGGCAACAGAGTTGCCTTATTAAAGGGGAGAGAATTGTTCTGGATTCATGCTTTGAATACGCTGAGACCTCATGGCCTCAACGTGGAATATAACCCGATGCAGTTAACATGAAAAGATCTGACTTGCCCACTGCCCTCTAATGTGATTGTCTCTCTCTCCATGTGTGTAGTTGTTCTTTTGAAACATAATGTGCCAATATAATTATGTGTATTTAAAATATCTGAAAATATCTGAAAAGATCTGTTTCTAATGACTTATGTTTCTATTTTTTATAGATACTCTCTGAACGCCCACATGAGAGGAAGATGGCATACCCATGTCGATATTATTCTTCACACCACCGCACCTCTGTTGGTGATACTCAGGTGCCAATGCTGGCTGAAATGGAGAACCCCAAGGAAGGATTGTGTGACTCTTATGGTGGTTCGGATGGACACCCGAGGAAGGACACATGGAGGTTCTCTACTGTGGTCCTTTATTAGGGTGACCATTGGGAGGGGTTTCTTACCTCGGGAGAGGCATGTCCCCCACCACACCTCGAGTCCTTTGATCCATGTGGCCTTTACTGGCTGTTATGGCCACTTTGCCAATGTCTAATATGGCTCCGGTTGTTCACTATAACGTTAGAGCGCTTGCTCGCTTTCCTTTGGGAGATCGGCTCTTCTGCCCATCTCCAATATGGCCGTCTCGGCCGTTTTTCCTATTGAGCATGTCCGGAAGCAGTCATACTGACTTCCGGTCGGCGGTACAGCGCGATGTGAGGTTTTTTCGATTTCCACGTTTGGGTATGTCTTATCCTTCCCCCAATGGTGGGTGTTTCCTTCCGGGTCAGTTTTTAGCACTTAATTGTACATCATCACGCTATCTTGATTAGATAGCAATTTATACACTGGTCACTATGACACTTTCATGATTTGTACGAAATTTAATAATTTGATTAATATACTGACACTATTTACATTTGTATCACTTTTACCATTGGGCCACGCCCTCTTTGTGCATCACATGATCTGTGTGTACTTCCTGTTTTTCACTATATAAGTTTGCCATGCACTTGTGTTTATTGCTTGAAAAAGGCTTTATTGTTAAGCCGAAATGTTGCCTTCCCACTTGGGTGAATAAAAGAATCTTGGATTTCCTTTGGAGTGCTGTCCGTTTTCTACGCTATTTTTGTGGGTTGCTCACACCCCTGGACCTTGCACCCGCTACATTGTCTTACGTTTGGTGCTGCCTGGTTTTTCTTCATTTTATATACCGTATATATATATATATATATACTATATATATATATATATATATATATATATATATATACAGTATATATATATATATATATCTATATATACACACCGTATATATATTATATATATATATATATATATATATATATCAGAAGTATAAATATATATTATCATACTTCTGATATACATGAATGCATAATTTAGCCTCTATTTCTAAAAGGTTTCCACCAGGATTCGAACTTACGACCTTTTACATCAGAGGCAAAAACCCTAACCACTGAGCTATGAAGCTCAATGCTACACTGTGCTGGAAAAACCTCATAGTAGTTTATCATGTATTAGGTATTCCTATACAGCAGAAGTATAATTGTATAAAAAAATAAATGTGTAATTACTATATATAAATGTAGTAATTACACATTTATTTTGTGTCATACATTTTTGTTTACAATTACTGAAAAAAAAAAGTAAATTATACTTCTGCTGTATGGGAATACCTAATACTTGATAAACTACTATGAGGTTTTTCTAGCACAGTTTACTATTGAACTCCATAGCTCAGTGGTTAGTGTTCTTGTAAAAGGTTGTGAGTTCGAATCCTGGTGGCAACCTTTCAGAAATAGAGGCTAAATTAGATTAAAATACATTGGGTGTCCCCAAGCATACTGACAATGCTTGGGGATACCGCCTTCATGTTCATAGCACTGACTCCATATATGGACACAACCATATATGGAGTCAGAGCTCAGACCGGGATTCCCTGTACAGCATCAGATCGCACCGACACTGGTGTCACCCCATCAGTGGTGCCACCCGGTGCGGCGCGCACCCCCCTCACAATGCCACTGCAAGTAGGGTAGAAAAGGAACTCGAATGGCATGTGCAAACGAATCCCCAAGCCAACTGCAAGGCGTCAGGGGTCTTGAGCGAAAATTTGGGGTGTATGAGGCGAGACCTACAACTCATCTTGTGGATGACAAGGCCGGAGACATGATGCTCAATATTGCGGATACTGCCCCAAAGCGGAATGGAGGCCTGGAATACGTTGTGAAATGGATCATGAAAAACCAACTGAACCTTGTAAAGTTTTGGTTCTACTGTGAGTAGGTTCTATCTGCTAGCCGTTGTTCTTCTGTGTGCCCCTGAGAATTGTTTTAACGCCTGAGACGTGAAGACCGACCTACTATCTGAATCTTCTACCGTGAAGGAATGCTGGATCTTGTCCAAAACCCGATTCAGCGTGGATGTAGGGAGTCTGAGGTTAGTGCGGCAAGAAGCTACAAAGCCATAATATACAAGATTCTGTCTATGCCCTCCCATGAGTGAGGGAATGCAATTGCAATGAAGCTACCGGCGAAAATGAATTCCTGGTCGTAGTAAAAGGCAAAGACTTTGCACGGGGACCTGGTTGACAAGAAATGATCGACTACGATCAGAGACTGAAATGCTAAAGGGAATTACCCTACTTGTTCCTCCTCTGGCTGGACCTGAACGAAAGCATAAACAATTAAAGCGAGACGAAATATCTGTGTAGGACATGACAATGATGCTGTAGGGCGAACCGGACCAGTTTGCGGACAAAAACATAAAGTGAGCGATCAACATGGATTATTAGGAGATTAGGGAAGCAGGTATGTATGTGATACATACAGGCCAAATCAGCCTAGATGCACAGATGGACAACCAACCAGGCAATCAGCCCAGCAGGACGGAAAACATTAATCGGGCCCCGAAGCCATGGGGCGAAGCTGTCATTGGGCCCCTGAAGCCATGGGGCCGAAGTTGTCATCGGGCCCCGAAGCCATGGGGCCGAGTTTTTTTAATAAAGAAATTATAACTTTAATAAATGACCTGAATAAGGTGAAATTAAACCATGAGCCTGACCGATGTGGCAGGCGATACCTAAGTTAAACTACGTGGCCTGAATAACATGCCAGGCGAAATATCGTTAGGAACGAGACCTGACCGACGTGGAAGGTGACCCCCAACATGAGTTCAACTGCGTGACCTGAAAAGACGAAGGGAAACGTGACAGAAAATGGAGATAATAATGGACATTTACTAAAATGAAACCTAAACAACATAAGTTGGCAAGCAGGTAAAGATGTGAGACATTCAAAACCAAAAGCATAGCTGCACAGGTGGACAGACAACCATTGGTCGGACCCCTGAAGCCATGGGGCCGAAGCAACCGCCAGGGGCCCATGGGGCCAGGCAGCTGCCGGGATGCAAACCTTAAGAATTAAGGACGGCTGGGGAAAAAATTGGGGCTTAACCCGACGGGTTTAGTAATGAACCGGGACTCGATAACCTAAAAAGACAAAGACATGGGCTAAAGCTTCTTAATGAAATGAGGCTGAAATGAACCGCAAATACTAATCTGTAAAATATAAATAAACAAAAGAAAACTTCTGAAAGGTGTGCCATGAAAAATAGTATCAGATGGCCATATGAACTACCAATGTCTATGTCAATTGTGAAATCCTCTGAGCCAAGAGCCACTCCAGCGAGCCTCTTATGGCAGGAGCCATGCGTGCGAGTCCCTTATGGCAGGAGCCATGCGTGCGAGTCCCTTATGGCAGGAGCCATGCATGCAAGTCCCTTATGGCAGGAGCCATGCGTGCGAGTCCCTTATGGCAGGAGCCATGCGTGCGAAGTCTCTTATGGCAGGAGCCATGCGTGCGAGTCTCTTATGTCAGGAGTAGAGATGAGCAAACTTTAATTTGATCCCGTGCTTAGCCACGCCACCTGCACTGATCACATGACGGTGACGCCACCCCAGGTCCTTCGCTGTTCAACAGTTCGGGTTGGTGGCAGCTGCCCTTATGGATTCCATATGCCGCTATAGTGGAATCCATAACGGGATGCGCGACTTACCAAACCCAAACGCCGAACACCGGACTTTTTTAAAAGTTCGCTCATCTCTAGTCAGGAGCCATGCGTGCGAGTCTCTTATGGCAGGAGCCATGCGTGCGAGTCTCTTATGGCAGGAGCCATGCGTGTAAGTCTCTTATGGCAGGAGCCATGCGTGCGAGTCTCTTATGTCAGGAGCCATGCGTGCGAGTCTCTTATGGCAGGAGCCATGCGTGCGAGCCTCTTATGGTGGAACAAGTATCAGATGACTGTGCAAACTACGAATAACAATGCCAGTCGTGAGATCCTATAAGTGAAGAGCCACTCATGCGAGCCTCTTATGGCAGGAGCCATGCGTGCGAGTCTCTTATGGCCGGAGCCATGCGTGCGAGCCTCTTATGACTTTTTTTTAAATAAACCACTTATGCAGCACCAGAATGCCTTGGGGACTCGCATAACCATGACTTCCTCCAACAGCAAACCTTGGACACTAACCAGCCTACAACCATGTCGTACTCCTAATAAACAAAACATGAAAAAGGTCATGGGGCCCCGGAGCCATGAGGCCGGATCAGTCATAGGGCCCCGAAGCCGAGAGACTGATCTGGATGACGTTGCGGTGACGATAAGTAATTAAAACATAAGCCGGACGTGATGGGATATGCAGCGACTTGAATGATTGGATTGGCTAGAAGGTGGCCTAAGAAACATAACTGCCAACAGTCGTTGAAAATATAGACATTAGTAATCCGTAGCACGTGCATACATAAAACACTAACCACCGCGAACCATAGAACGTAAACATGAAATTGAAACAGAAATGGGAGAAAAACAAGAGCCTGAGTCATTTCAAGTTCGCTAAGAGGAGTCTCTTATCGTGACAAACAAATGAACAGCTTGTGAAAACATAGCAGGAAACTTACTCCTATTGGCCCACTGACCTCCGCTGAGGAGCTGTTTGGTGAACTGGGGCAGGAGACCAATCTGAGTGAATACGAACCAGAAGTAAAAGGAGACCAGTCTGAGTGAATGTGAACCAGGATTAAAGAAGACCAAAATAAAAAAAAAATTCTGAAGTGAACAGAAAAGTAGGCCTATGGAATGTAACAGACCACCGAGGAAAGGAATGTAAGCCTGAAAAGAACGCCGTTATGTTTGTCGGGAGAGAGGTACCAGAGCGGTGGGTGCAGACTGCCCCGGTGAGATTATTGAGTAATACCATGGCGTAGCAATGAACAGGAGAATGCAGCTTTTGAGTGGGAGCAGAGTACAACACATGATGTAACAACAAATGGGTGAATGCAGCTTTGGATGTGAGTGGTACCTAAAAAACATTGTATTGGCGCAGCTCTGAGTATGGGTAGAGCGTGAAAAGCATGGTATAAAGCAGACCTATAAATGCAATCGGAAAATGAGCAGAGTATTGACGTGATGCAAAAGCAGACACGTGAACGCAGCTCTAGTAGTGAATGGAGTATAGGACAAGATGTAAAAGCAGACATGCGGGCGCAGCTTTGGATGTGAACGGAATATTAACTTGATGTGACAGCAGACCTGGAAAGCGGCTTTGGATAGTGGGGTATACAACCTGGTATACCCCACTATCCAAGTGTGAACACAACTTTGGGTATAAGCAGAAGCATGAAATTTGCTATAACAGCAGCTCTGGTTGTGAACGGAGCATAACATAGATGTAACAGCGACGTGAATGCAGTTCTTGAAATGGGCCGGGAAAGAACCTTTAGTAGCATAGGACGTGTGACCGCAGCTCTGGGTGCGAGTAGAGCAAACATGATATACCGATAGACGTATGAATGCAACACTGGTCGTGGGTGGAGTGCAAAAAATTATTTGACTGCGTAAGTGTGAATGCACCTCTGGCCGAGAATGAAATTGGTAGAATAGCAGCTCTAAATGTGAGTGGAGCGGCCAGATCACACAGCGCACTGTGACATCACAACGTCATCAGCGCTGCTGCACCACGGGCCAATTCTTGTTTCTGCAGGCGGGAACAGATGAGCGCGGTGCTGGTGCCACTGCAGTGCCTACTCCACTGTACTCACTGGCGTCTGGCCCAGCCATATTGTTGAAACAGTCGGTCGCCCTCGTTTACTGACTGCCAGCCATGCCCAGGCATAGTCAGTCAACTTCGACTCAGCCAGCCCAGCCTCCAGTGTTCAGCAGGCAGCACTAGTCGATTCAGCATGAGCCAGCCAGCCCACTAGGCGCAAGCACCTAAGCCCAGGTAGTAGGTACTACTGGTATCTTCTCCTGTATATTATTATGTATGTACAGCTGGTATGAGACTGGGGCAAATTACTTAATATGGGGCAGTGTGGGGGGGCTAATTACCTACTGTGGGGCAGTGTGGGGGGGAAAATTACTTAATGCGGGGCAGTGTGGGGGGAAATTCCTTAATGTGGGGCAGTGTGGGGGAAAATTACTTAATGTGGGGCAGTTTGGGGGACAAATTACTTAATGTGGGGTAGTGTGAGGGGCAAATTACTTAATGTGGGGGGAAATTACTTAACCCCTTAAGGACCCAGCCATTTTTCACCTTAAGGACCAGGCCATTTTTAGCAAATCTGACATGTGTCACTATATATAGTAATAACTTTAAAACGCTTTTACTTATCCAGGCCATTCTGAGATTGTTTTCTCGTCACATATTGTACTTCATGACAGTGGTAAAACTGAGTCAAAAAATGTCATTTTTATTTATAAAAAATTAACTTAACTTTTATAATAGATAGTAATAACTCCAAAAGTAGTTATTACTTTACATTCCCCATATGTCTACTTCATGTTTGGATCATATTGGGAATGCTATTTTTTTTTGAGACGTTAGAAGTAGTGTTGAGCGAACAGTTCGAGAATAGTTCAAAAAAGTTCGGGTTCGGGTTCGTTGTTCGGCGATTTCTTCCCGCTTTCTGAAGGGCTGTACAGCAGCAAATCAGCTAGTGTTTTACTTCTTGCCCTAAGAGCCCATCACAGCCATGCCTACTAATGGCATGGCTGTGATTGGCCAAGTGCAGCATGTGACCCAGTCTCTATTTAAGCTGGGGTCACGTAGCGCCGCACGTCACACTGCTCTGATTAGTGTAGGGAGAGGACGCAGCTGCTGTGAGGGCGAGATTAGGCAGGGAAAAGTCAGCATTAGCACCTAATGAAGTGATCGATCTATAGCTGTGAATGATTCAATTTCTGCTAGTTACTTGCTCACTGATTTTTAGGCTGCACAGAGCGTTTTTCTGTCACTTTTTTTCTGGGGTGATCGGCGGCCATTTTGTGACTTGTGGTGCACCAGATCAAGCTGCCACCAAGTCCATCAATCAATCAATACTAGTTTTTTTTTTGGTATATCCTACATCAGGGGCTTGGCTGTGCTTATTGTCACCCCTAGAAACTCAGGATAGCAATTTCTATATTTTATTAAGGGGTTAAATACAATTGCCAAAATGCCAATCCCCTAAATCTGGTGTTCCAGCTTTGGCTAGCCAAGTATAATACTGTCTGCTGTCTGGCAAAAGATAGATTATTTTCTGTGGTGAAATTCAATTGTCAAAATAGTAATCCCCTAAATCTGGTGTCACAGTACTGGCTGGAAACTATAATAGTGTCCGCCAAAACATATATTTTGTTCTGGGGTGAAATTCAATTGCCAAAATAGCAATCCCTAAATCTGGTGTCCCAGCACTGGCTGGCAAACTATAATAGTGTCCGCCAAAACATATATTTTGTTCTGGGGTGAAATTCAATTGCCAAAATAGCAATACCATAAATCTGGTGTCACAGCTGTGGCTGGCAAACTATAATAGTGTCCGCCAAAACATATATTTTGTTCGAGGTGAAATTCAATTGCCAAAATAGCAATACCATAAATCTGGTGTCACAGCTGTGGCTGGCAAACTATAATAGTGTCCGCTAAAACATATATTTTGTTCTGGCGTGAAATTCAATTGCCAAAATAGCAATACCATAAATCTGGTGTCCCAGCACTGGCTGGCAAACTATAATAGTGTCCGCCAAAACATATATTTTGTTCTGGGGTTAAATTCAATTGCCAAAATAGCAATCCCCTAAATCTGGTGTCCCAGCACTGGCTTGCAAATTATAATAATGTCCGCCAAAACATATATTTTGTTCTGGGGTGAAATTCAATTGCCAAAATAGCAATCCCCTAAATCTGGTGTCACAGCTGTGGCTGGCAAACTATAATAGTGTCCGCCAAAACATATATTTTGTTCTGGGGTGAAATTCAATTGCCAAAATAGCAATACCATAAATCTGGTGTTCCAGCAGTTGCAGGCCAAGTGTTAATCTGTCCGTAAAAGGGTATATTTTGTTCTGAGGTGAAACTCAATTGCCAAAATAGCAATACCCTGAATCTGGTGTTCCAGCAGTTGCAGGCCAAGTGTTAATCTGTCCGCAAAGGGTATATTACACTCAAGGTGTATATACAAGTGCTGAGAGGGTCATCCTTATTAACTTCACACGCTACCGTGCATCTCCCATTGGATTTCTGTCCGTTAAAGGGTATATTACACAAAGTGTTAAAATACAATTGCTGAAGGCATAATCCTACATATTTTTTCTCACGCTACTGTGCATCTCCAAGTGTACATCTGTCCATAAAGGATACCTTTCATCCAGGGCCTAAATACTAGCTCTAAAAGAGATATTCCCTAAATCAGTGGTTACTGCTGTGCCTAGATTAGTGTAATACGCTACATAAATAAATAGGCAGATAGTGTTAGGTGCCTGTAAAAAAGGCATGAATTTGAAATCATTACATTGGGCCAAATATTTTTTTCTCATTGTGGTGCTTGGTGAACCGTAACAATGAGGAAAACATCTAGTAAGGGACGCGGACGCGGTCGTGGTGGTGTTAGTGTACCCTCTGGTGCTGGGAGAGGACGTGGCCATTCTGCCACAGCCACACGTCCTAGTGAACCAACTACCTCAGGTTCCAGTACCCGCCAGAATTTACAGCGATATTTGGTGGGGCCCAATGCCGTTCTAAGGATGGTAAGGCGTGAGCAGGTACAGGCGCTAGTCAATTGGGTGGCCGACAGTGGATCCAGCACGTTCACAACATTATCTTCCACCCAGTCTTCTGCAGAAAGCGCACAGATGGCGCCTGAAAACCAAGCCCATCAGTCTGTCACATCACCCCAATGCATATCAGGGAAACTGTCTGAGCCTTAAGTTATGCAGCAGTCTCTTATGCTGTTTGCAGACTCTGCTGGCAGGGTTTCCCAAGGGAATCCGCCTAGTTCTTCCCCAGTGGTGGAAGACATAGAATGCACTGATGCACAACCACTGATTTTTCCTGATGATGAGGACATGGGAATACCACCTCATCGGAGTCCGCACATCTCTGATGATGATGAAACACAGGTGCCAACTGCTGTGTCTTTTTGCAGTGTGCTGACCGAACAGGAGGTCAGGGAGGAAGACTGTGTGGAAGACGATGCAGGGGACGATGAGGTCCTAGATCCCACATGGAATGAAGGTCGTGCCACTGACTTTCATAGTTCAGAGGAAGAGGCAGTGGTGAGACCGAGCCAACAGCGTAGCAAAAGAGGGAGCAGGGGGCAAAAGCAGAACAGCAGCTGCCACTACTTCTCCAAGACAGCCGTGCCTTCCCTGCACAACCAAGTATCCGATAAAATCAAGTTTGCACTGCGCAACGCCATCTGTGGCAAGGTCCACCTAACCACAGATACGTGGACCAGTAACCATGGCCAGGGACGCTATATCTCCCTAACTGCACACTGGGTAAATGTAGTGGCGGCTGGGCCCCAGGCGGAGAGTTCCTTGGCGCACGTTTTCCGCCTCCAAGGATCGAGGGCATAATTCTTTGCCTCCTGTAGCCTCCTCCTCCTACTCGGTTTCCTCCTCCTCTGCTTCCACCAGCTCATCCAGTCAGCCACACACCTTCACCACCAACTTCAGCACAGCCCGGGTAAATGTCAGCAGGCCATTCTGAAACTCATATGTTTGGGGACAGGCCCCACACTGCGCAGGAGTTGTGGCGGGGTATTGAACAACAGACCGACGAGTGGTTTCTGCTGGTGGGCCTCAAGCCCGGCCTGGTGGTGTGCGATAATGGGCGAAATCTCGTTGCAGCTATGGGACTAGCCGGTTTGACGCACATCCCTTGCCTGGCGCATGTGCTGAATTTGGTGGTGCAGAAGTTCATTCACAACTACCCCGACATGTCAGAGCTGCTGCATAAAGTGCGGGCCGTCTGTGCGCGCTTCCGGCGTTCACATCCTGCCGCTGCTCGCCTGTCTGCGCTACAGCGGAACTTCGGCCTTCCCGCTCACCGCCTCATATGCAACGTGCCCACCAGGTGGAACTCTACCTTGCACATGCTGGAGAGACTGTGCGAGCAGCAGCAGGCCATTGTGGAGTTTCAGCTGCAGCACGCATGCGCCAATCGCACTGTGGAACAGCACCACTTCACCACTAATAATTGGGCCTCCATGCGAGACCTGTGTGCCCTGTTACGCTGTTTCGAGTACTCCACCAACATGGCCAGTGGCGATGACACCGTTATCAGCGTTACAATACCACTTCTATGTCTCCTTGAGAAAACGCTTAGGGTGATGATGGAAGAGGAGGTGGCCCAGGAGGAGGAGGAGGAGGAGGATGAGGGGTCATTTTTAGCACTTTCAGGCCAGTCTGTTAGAAGTGTCTCAGAGGAAGGTTTTTGCAACAGCAGAGGCCAGGTACAAATGTGGCCAGCCAGGGCCCACTACTGGAGGACGAGGAGGATGAGGAGGAGGTGGAGGAGGATGAGGATGAAGCAGGTTCACAGCGGGGTGGCACCCGACACAGCTCAGGCCCATAACTGGTGCGTGGCTGGGGGGATACGGAGGACGATGACGATACGCCCCACAGAGGACAGCTTGTCCTTACCTCTGGGGAGCCTGGCACACATGAGCGATTTCATGCTGCAGTGCCTGCGCAACGACAGCAGAGTTGCCCACATTTTAACGTGTGCGGACTACTGGGTTGCCACCCTGCTGGATTCCCGGTACAAAGATAATGTGCCCACCTTACTTCCTGCCCTGGAGCGTGATAGGAAGATGCGCGAGTACAAGCGCACGCTGGTAGACGCGCTCCTGAGAGCATTCCCAAATGTCACAGGGGAACAGGTGGAAGCCCAAGGCGAAGGCAGAGGAGGAGCAAGAGGTCGCCAACGCAGCTGTGTCACAGCCAGCTCTTCTGAGGGCAGGGTTAGCATGGCAGAAATGTGGAAAAGTTTTGTCTCCACACCACAGCTAACTGCACCACCACCTGATACGGAACGTGTTAGCAGGAGGCAGCATTTCACTAACATGGTTGAACAGTATGTCTGCACACCCCTCCACGTATTGACTGATGGTTCGGCCCTATTCAACTTCTGGGTCTCCAAATTGTCCACGTGGCCAGAGTTAGCATTTTATGCCTTGGAGGTGCTGGCCTGCCCGGCGGCCATCGTTTTGTCTGAACGTGTATTCAGCACGGCAGGGGGCTTCATTACTGACAAACGCAGCCGCCTGTCCACAGCCAACGTGGACAAGCTGACGTTCATAAAATGAACCAGGCATGGATCCCACAGGACCTGTCCCTCCCTTGTGCAGAATAGACATTTATAACTGCCTCCCCTCAACCATGTATTCTTGTACTCCGGGCACTTCTTTATTGAATCCTCTTTTCTTTTTACTTTCCCATGATCTTGCGGTGCAACCCAAAGTTGAATGAACCTCTCCTCAATCTGGGCGCCAGGGCCTAAATAACTGAAAGTGGCCTTCTCCAGTGGTGGGTGATATGACGCATGATTCCTTGCTGTGGGACCTCTCTCCTCTGTCTGGGTGCTGGGTCCGAAATAACTGAAAGTTGCCTTCTCCAGTGGTGGGTAATATAACGCCTTATTCCTTGTTGTGGGACCTCTCTCCTCTGTCTGGGTGCTGGGGCCGGAATAACTGAAAGTGGCCTTCTCCAGTGGTGGGTGATATGACGCCTTATTCCTTGCTGTGGGACCTCTCTCCTCTGTCTGGGTGCTGGGGCCGAAATAACTGAAAGTGGCCTTCTCCAGTGGTGGGTGATATGACGCCTTATTCCTTGCTGTGGGACCTCTCTCCTCTGTCTGGGTGCTGGGGCCGAAATAACTGAAAGTGGCCTTCTCCAGTGGTGGGTGATATGACGCCTTATTCCTTGCTGTGGGACCTCTCTCCTCTGTCTGGGTGCTGGGGCCGGAATAACTGAAAGTGGCCTTCTCCAGTGGTGGGTGATATGACGCATGGTTCCTTGCTGTGGGACCTCTCTCCTCAGTCTGGGTGCTGGGGCCGAAATAACTGAAAGTGGCCTTCTCCAGTGGTGGGTGATATGACACAGATTTCTCTGCTATGGGACCTCTCTCCAATTGATATTGGTTCATTTTTATTTATTTATTTCATTTTATTTTATATAATTTCCTATCCACATTTGTTTGCATGGCATTTACCTACATTTTGCTGCTTTTTGCAGCCCTCTAGTCCGTTCCTGGACTATTTTACAGCCTTTTAGTGCCTAAAAGTTCGGGTCCTCATGACTTCAATGGGGTTCGGGTTCGGGATAAAGTTCGGGTTGAGTTCGGATTCGAACCCGAACTTTTTCCGAAGTTCGGCCGAACTTCCCGAACCCGAACTTCCAGGTGTTCGCTCATCTCTAGTTAGAAGGCTTAGAAGTTTAGAAGCAAATCTTGAAATTTTTCAGAAAATTTCCAAAACCCACTTTTTAACCACCTCAGCCCCCTAGCTTAAACACCCTTAATGACCAGACCACATTTTACAATTCTGCACTACACTATTTTCACGGTTTATTACTCGGTCATACAACTTACCACCCAAATGAATTTTACCTCCTTTTTTTCTCACTAATAGAGCTTTTATTTGGTGGTATTTCATTGCTGCTGATATTTTAACTTTTTTTAATATTAATCAAAAATTACCAAAATATTTGCAAAAAATGAAATTTTTCACTTTCTGTTGTAATTTTTTTTTAAAACTACATTTTTATATAAATTTTTCTATAAATTTATTGTTCTACATGTCTTTGATAAAAAAATCCAATAAGTGTATATTTATTGGTTTGGGTAAAAGTTGTAGCGTTTACAAATTATGGTGCAAAAAATTGAATTTCTGCATTTTGAAGCAGCTCTGACTTTCTGAGCACCGGTCATGTTTCTTCAGGTGCTAGAATGCCAGGATAGTATAAATACCCCCAAATGACACCATTTTAGAAAGAAGACACCCCAAAGTATTCGCAGAGGGGCATGGTGAGTTCATGTATGATTTAATTTTTTTCACAAGTTAGCGGAAAATGACACTTTCTGAGGAAAAAATAAATATTAAAGTTTCCATTTCTGCTAACTTCTGGCAAAAAAAAAAATCTCCCACGGACTCACTATGCCCCTCAGTGAATACCTTGGGGTGTCTACTTTCCGAAATGGGGTCATTTGTGGGGTGTGTTTACCGTTCTGGCATTTTGGGCGGGGCTAAATTGTGAGCAACCCTGTAAAACCTAAAGGTACTCGTTGGACTTTACGCCTCTTTACGCACTTAGGCTGCAAAAGTGGCACACATGTGGTATCGCCGTACTCAGAAGAAGTAGGTAAATGTGTTTTGTGGTGTATTCTTACATATACCCATGCTGGGTGAGAGAAATATCTCTGTAAATTGTCAACTTTGTAAAAATTATTTTTAAAAGTTGTCATTTACAGAGATATTTCTCTCACCCAGCATGGGTATATGTAAAAATACACCCCAAAACACATTTCCCTACTTCTCCTGAGTACGGCGATACCACATGTGTGACACTTTTTTGCAGCCTGGGTGTGCAAAGGGGCCCAAATTCCAATGAGTACCTTTAGGATTTCACAGGGCAATTTTACGCATTTGGATTCCAGACTTCTTCTCACGCTTTAGGACCCCTAAAATGCCAGGGCAGTATAAATACCCCACATGTGACCCCAATTTGGAAAGAAGACACCCCAAGGTATTCCGTGAGGGGCATGGCGAGTTCATAGAAGATTGTTTTTTTTGGCACAAGTTAGTGGAAATTGACTTTTTTTTTTTCTTACAAAGTCTCATATTCCACTAACTTGTGACAAAAAATAAAATTTTACATGAACTCACCATACCCCTCATGGAATACCTTGGTGTGTCTACTTTCTTAAATGGGGTCACATGTAGGGTATTTATACTGCCCTGGCATTTGAGGGTCTCCGCAATCATTACATGTATGGCCAGCATGAGGAGTTTCTGCTATTCTCCTTATATTGAGCATACGGGTAATGAGATTTTTTTTTCCGTTCAGCACAGATTTCTTTATTCGCATCAATCAATGTGGATTAAAAAATCTCTGCCAAAAAATGTGCAAAAAAAAAAAAAAGGAGCAAGGCCCCATTCACACGTCCGCAAAAATGTCCACATCTTCCGCAATTCTGCGGAATAGATGCGGACCCATTCAGTGTGAATGGGGCCGGCGGTGATGCAGAGAGCACACTATGTGCTCTCGCATCAGCATTTGCGGAGCTGTGGCCGCGAACTTCTGGGTTTCGGCCCCGAAACATCTGGCCGCAGCTCCGCAAAAGATAGAGCATGTCCTATTCTTGTCCGCAATTGCAGACAAGAAAAGGCATTTTCTATATAGTTCTGGCAATGTGCGGATCCGCAAAATGCGGAAAGCACATTGCCGGTGTCCATGTTTTGCGGATCCGCGGATCCGCAAACACACATGGACGTCTGAATGAGCCTTACAGGGGGTGATTAGTGACGGGGGGTGACAGGGGATGATCAGGGGGTGACATGGGGTGATCAGGGTTAATTGGGGGTTAATCAGGGGCTAATCAGTGACGGGGTGGGGGTGGGGGTGGATGGGGGTTCTGTGTGGTGATTGGTGCACTTAGCACCAAGCAAAATGGACCACCAGAGGAGCAGGCAGCAGGCATATCAGTCGCTGTTAACAAAACAGCGTCTGATATGCGATTTTTAACTACTACAGCCTGACAGCGCATGATCAGCGCTGGCAGGCTGTAGTTTAACTTCCTCCCGACGCGATCCTGTGAGCTCGCGCACACGTTCACAGGAAATCTCGCCTCTTGCAAGATGACGCACGGATGCGTCCACACAGAATAACCCGACCGCCCGCCGAGCGCATCCGTGCGTTAGGTGGTCCTGGAGCGGTTAAGGATCAGTTCAGGTCTGAAGTCACTTTGTGGAGCTTACATGATAGAAACCACCCAAAAGTGACCCGGTTTTAGAAACTACACCCCTTAAGGTTTTCAAAACTGATTTTAAAAGCTTTGTTAACCCTTTAAGTGTTCCACAAAAAATTAATGGAAAATGGAGATGAAATTTCAAAATTTCACTTTTTTGTCAGATTTTCCATTTTTTTTTTTTCAATAACAAAGCAAGGGTTAACAGCCAAACATAACTCAATATTTATTGCCCTGATTCTGTAGTTTACAGAAACACCCTATATGTGGTCGTAAACTGCTGTACGGGAACACGGCAGGGCGCAGAAGGAAAGGAATGCCATACAGTTTTGTTTTTTTCACACCATGTCCCATTTGAAGCCCCCCTGATGCAGCCCTAGAAGAGAAACTCCAAAAAAATGACCCCATTTTAGAAATTACGGGATAAGGTGGCAGTTTTGTTGCTACTATTTTAGGGTACATATGATTTTTGGTTGCTGTGTATTACACTTTTTGTGAGGCAACGTAACAAAAAATAGCTGTTTTGGCACAGTTTTTATTTTTTGTTATTTACAGTGTTCATCTGACAGGTTAGATCATGTAGTATTTTTATAGAGCAGGTTGTTGCAGACACGACAACGACACGACAAAATATGTGTACTTTTTTTATTGTTTGCTTCAGTTTTACATAATAAAGAATGTCTGTAAAAAAATCATGTTTTAGTGTCTACAAATTCTGAGAGCCACAGTTTTTATATTCTTTAGGCCAGGCATGCTCAACCTGCGGCCCTCCAGCTGTTGCAAAACTACAACTCCCATAATTCCCGGACAGCCTACAGCAATGAGCCTACAGAAGGGCATGGTGGGAGTTGTAGTTTTACAACAGCTGGAGGGCCGCAGGTTGAGCATCCCTGCTTTAGGCGATTGTCTTAGTTAGGGTCTTATTTTTTGCAGAATGAGATGACGGTTTGATTGGTATGATTTTGGGGTGTGTATGATTTTTTGATCGCTTGGTATTACACTTTTTCTAGTGTAAGGTGACAAAAAAATGGCTTTTTTGACACCGTTTTTTTTACGGTGTTCACCTAAAGGGTTAGGTCATGTGGTATTTTTATAGAGCACGTCGTTACGGATGTGGCAATACACAATATGTATACTTTTTTTATTTATTCAGGTTTTACACAATAATATCATTTTTGAGACAAAAAAACCCCCATGTTTTAGTGTCTCCATAGTCTGAGAGCTATAGTTTTTTCAGTTTTTAGGCGATTGTTTCAGGTTGGGTATAATTTTTGCGGGATGAGCTGCCGGTTAGATTGTCACTATTTTGGGGTGCATATGACTTTTTGATCGCTTGCTATTACACTTTTTGTTATGTAAGGTGACAAAAAAATGGCTTTTTTGACATCGTTTTTATATTTTTTTTTTTACCGCTTTTTACCTGAGGGGTTAGGTCATGTGATATTTTTATACAGCAGGTTCTTCTGGACGAGTCGATACCTAATAAGTATACTTTCTTTTTATTTATTTACGTTTTACACAATAACGAACACTTTTGAAACTAAAAAAAATTTATTTTAGTGGCTCCATATTCTGAGTGCCATAGTTTTTTTTATTTTTTTGGCGATTCTCTTAGTTAGGGTCTCATTTTTTGTGGAATGAGATGACGGTTTCATTGGTATGATTTTGGGGGGGCATACACATTTTTGATCGCTTGGTGTTGCACTTTTTGTGATGTAAGGTGACAAAAAAATGCCTTTTTTTAGTTTTTATTTTTTACGGTGTTTACCTGAGGGGTTAGGTCATGTGACATTCCTATAGAGCCGGTCGATACGGACGCGGCGATACATAATATGTCAACTTTTTTTTTTTTCCTATTTTTTACAATTTTATTTTACATTATTTTGGGAAATGGGCGCTTTTTTTTTTTTTTACTTGAAACTTTTAATGTTTTTTTTTTAAACTTAATTTTTCTAACTTCTTTTTTAACTTTCTGTTTTGTCCCACTATGGGACTTCAAGATTTTAGGGTCTCATCCTCAGTTTCAATACAGCACAATACATCTGTATTGTGCTGTATTGAACTGTTAGTGTCTTACACTGTAAGACGCTAACAGTTGCCTAGGAGACCCAGCCCTGGGGCTGGATCTCCTGGGCTTCCGTAGCTGGCATTCAGGGTTGTCATAGCAACCATCGGGTCCCCGTCACCACAGCACGGGGACCCGATGGGGATGTAGAAACTGCCACAAACTTCCTGTATGCTGCGGTCAGCGCGACCGCGGCATACAGGGGTTAATCCGCCGGCATTGGTGTTTTCACCAATGCTGGCAGATACAGCAGGGGTCCGGCTGTCAGTAGCCAGGCCCCTGCTGCTGATCGTGGCAGGAGGTTGGGGCAACCAGTTAACACTAGGACAAGAATGCTCGAGAATGACGAGAAGTAGCCACAAGTTAGGATGAGGATTCTCGTCCTAGGTCCTGGAGGGGTTAATATGGGGCAGTGTGGGGGAAAATTACTTAATGTGGGGCAGTGTGGGGAGAAATTACTTAATGTGGGGCAGTGTGGGGGTTATTACTTAATGTGGGGAAATTACTTAATGTGGGCAGTGTGGGGGCAAATTACTTAATGTGGGGCAGTGTGGGGGAAAATTACTTAATGGGGGGCAGTGTGGGGGGCAGTATTACTAATGAGGGCATTCTAGAAGGGAATTACTATTGGTAGGACTATGAGGAGTACTATTACTATGGCGAAGATTATCTGTATGGCATTTATTTTTCTTCAGGATAGTATTTAGGGGTATCGGGGAGCAGAGCAAGCAGCAGGATAACACTGTAGGAGCTCCAGGTTGGAATGATGACAGAAAAGTGAGGAAGCTAAGATGTCCGTGTGTCACACTCTGCAGAGATGAGGCAGCTGAGAGAAGTTGTCCGGACTGAAGATGATGACAGAGAAGATCTACATCAGAGGAGGCCTCACCTGGAAGGCCCTGGATGTGAGAGGTATGTGCTGCTGTATAGCAAGTAGCGCAAAATGCAGTCTGCTGTCATTTAGATATAACCCCGAGTGGTTGGGGCTATGCTGGGAGTTGTAATTCCTTAGAAGGCAGAGCATCGTTGGCTGCTGCATGTCATAAATTCAATGGTACGAGGTCTGCAGGGAGCTCTAGTTAGAATGTACTGATTTATAAAAAAAAAATAATAATAATGTTTTATATTCTTTATATTCTAAATTTCCATATTCTGGACTGAGCCATTGGCTGGCATTACTTGTGATGTCATCCCCTTCTAGAATGGCTCCCTCCCAAGTGACTGTGACATCACTCAGGAGTTCTATCTCTGGCATCGGAACCCTCATTTCTGTGCAGTTGTATTGGTATTGCTCAGGAGACTGCAGCATATCATTGACTGCTCCCCATTTTTGGGAATTTCAGTGTCTATATTTTGTATCGAAACTGAGTCTTTATTGATGGAGAGAGTGAGAACTTCTACCCGAAGAGGTAAGTGATCTCCTACATAACATACATGTTCTGGTACCTACCAATCCCGGCCTCAGGTGGAATTGTTGGGTTGGTTATATGGACGTTTTAGTTATTTATATGATGTCTTATTATTAGGACACAGAGCAGGAACATCAGCTCAGGAGCGCCCCCTGGGAGGAGCCGCTCGTACCCGTGGTCTTCCTGGAGGACAGCCTTCCACATATAATGACGCCACTCACAGCACAGGACGTCGTGCTCGACCGGCGCCTTATGGACGGAGGACAGCCATGCCAGGAGAGGAGCGGACATCCACTGCAGGACGACGCAGAAGACCATCTACTGCCCCCGATAACACCAGTGGCTGGAGGAGGACCCGACAGGCAGTGCGCCAATTACACCAGGCGCTGGAGGATCTGCCCATTTCCATCATGGGCACAGCCGGCTCCAGAGGAGGGTGTATCATCTGCCTCCTGGAGTTTGAGGTCGGGGAGTCAGTCACCAATCTCCCCTGCTCCCATGATTTCCATGGAGCCTGCATAACACCATGGCTCCTGGAAAATCCAGTCTGCCCCCTGTGCCGCTCGCCTCTGCTGAACAGATAATGGAGGATGGATATGGTATGTGGATTGTGTGCCCTGTATAGAATAAGCCCCTTACACAGAAGTCACCTCATCAGCCGACTACCATGGAGCTGGAGGGGTTGTCAGGTGGAGCATTCGCAGAATGCACAACCGGGCGCTCTCTTTCACCTCCGTGTCTATTGGCCCCAGGACCAGTTATTGGGGTCTTTCCCCCGACCTGGTAGCACTGGTTCTGATCCAGGATTTTCTATTTGATTTCAGTTATGACCTGATCTGTATTTGACCACGATTTTGGATAATCCCTCTGTACCGCATACTCGGCTGTGATTGACCCCCGTTGCTGACCTCGGACTGTACGACTATTCTTCTGCCTCCTGTTTCTGTACCGCACACTCGGCTCTGCTTGATCCTCATTGCTGACCCCGGCCCGTACGACTACTCTTCTGCCTCCTGATTCTGTACTGCATACTCAGCACTGCTACATCTTGATTGTTCCTCTTCGGGTTGTCTGACCATCCTCCTGATCACAACACCTGTTCTACAGGTGAATAGACTTTCCATTCGGTGTCCCCCATTGTACCTGTACCTCTAATCCTACTACATCCGGTTCATCCACTGCTGACACATCTTCAGAGAATGAACCAGCGGGCAAGTAAGGGGCACCAAGTCCTGGCAGCAACACAGAACCTTACACCCCAATCCCAGTCATGAGAAGGGGGTGCAGATGAATTGTGCCATCCAGGAGGAGATTTCTCTGGACATGGGAGAAGCAGATGGTGACAATTCTGCATCTTCCATCTTCATGTCAGCAGTTTCTGCACCTTAGCTTTGGAGGATCCTGTAAATGCAGATCTTCCTCCCAGGAGATGTCATCACGTCTATAAGGTTGTCATTTCTTTTTTTCAGATTCTTTGAGGATAATTTGTGGCTTCAAGTGGAAGATCATCTCCAGCTTTCTCCAGTCCCTTCTGTGGACACAACGCGTTCCGCTCGGACACTTCTGCACCATCTTGATATCTGATCCATGTTGGCAGCTGCTGACTCCTCATGGTTTGCGGCAGTTATATGGAGATTTATGGCGATGACATCAACTGGTTTTATCTCCAAGAGCAAGAAGATCTGTTCACCAAATAAATTGTAGAAATTTGTAAGAATGTGGCGGTTGCAGGTGTATATATATCAGACTGGTGACAATAAAGGACACATGTGAGGAGGTGACACCATCAATGGAGCAGAGGGATCTGAGCTTTTCTCACTGGACTCCCACACCAGAGAGAAAAGTCGCCGATTATCCATGCGGATTTGTAAATCCCATCCAGTAAAAGCAAAGTGGATTAGATTCTCCAGAAATTCCTCTACGCTGCAGAGATTTTCCTCCATTGACCTGCGGGGCAGATTTATAAATCCACAAATATTCGAATTTATAAATCTATAACGGTGATGTGAATAAGACCTAAATAAAAATTCTGCCTTTTAGGAATGGTGGTTCAGCTCTGACAGTGGAGAATGAGCCTTCTATGTAGAAATGCATAACCTACCTGGTCTCCACTAGAGGCTCTGATGGTGAGGATAGGCTTGGGCTGTTAGGGTAGTTGCCAGGTGCCACTCCAGAGCAGTCCCTGAGTCAGTGGCAGCTGAGGGGTCAGAGATACCGGTGCAAGCACCGTGGGGAAGGAGGTGGTCAGGAAGTCCAAGGTCAGAGCAGGCAGCGATCAAGCAAGGTCCGTAAACGAAGTACAAGGTCAGGGGCAGACAGCATACAAGCGAAATCCGATAGTTCCAAAGCAGAACTTCAAAAACACCTTCACACACAGAAATAAACAAGCTAGTGACCATGAGTTGCTCAGGCATCTTCCCGGATTAGGAAGCGCCTTTAAATACTTCCTGCAATCCAGTCATAGGCCGGTAAGACAGAGGGCGTGTACATGCTGACTCACAAGTGAGAAGAGACACGCCCATGCAAGCCCTAACAAACAGTTCAGGTCTCCAGCGGGAAGTAAACTCTGGCATGGAGCACAGATGCAACAGTTAAGCAACCTGCTGCCTGCGCTTGTCAGCACAGTGCATGGCAACAGGAGGGAAAGAGGGAGCCCGTGCCCACGAGTAGGGCAGCAGCACCGGCACGAACTGCTGGGATAACAATGCTGCTGCCACATCATCACTCTGTGGTCTCCTCATGCTGCTGCCAGCTTAGCACTATATCACTGGGCCACTTTCTGGTCTCCTCATGCTGCTGCCACCTCACCACTATGTCACTAGGCCACTCTGTGGTCTCCTCATGCTGCTGCCACCTCAACACTATGTCACTGGGCCATTCTGTGGTCTCCTCATGCTGCTGCCACCTCAACACTTTGTCACTGGGCCACTCTGTGGTCTCTTCATGCTGCTGCCACCTCAACACTATGTCACTGGGACACTCTGTGGTCTCCTTATGCTGCTGCCAGCTCACCATTATGTGACTTGGACACTCTGTGGTCTCCTCATGCTGCTGCCACATCACCACTCTGTGGTCTCCTCATGCTGCTGCCACATCACCACTCTGTGGTCTCCTCACGCTACTGCCACCTCACCCCTCTGGTCTCCTCATGCTGCCACCTCACCACTCTGTGGTCTTCACATGCTGCTGCCACCTCACCACTATGTCACTGGGCCACTCTGTGGTCTCCTCATACTGCTGCCACCTCAATGCTATGTTACTGGGCCACTCTGTGGTCTCCTCGTGCTGCTGCCACCTCACCACTCTGTCATTGGGCCTCTCTCTGGTCTCCTCATGCTGCTGCTACCTCACCACTATGTCACTGGGCCACTCTGTGGACCTCTCATGCTGTTTCCACCCTCCGCACTCCATGACTGGGCCACTATTTTGCCTTTTTGGCCTGGTTGACATAATTATTTATTTGACCCTTCTTCTGATCTGTCAGAAGGAAGGAACAATGGGATGCACGGATCCTGTTCATGCAGCAGCCTGTATAACATGGTCCCTATTTTGCATCAGAATTGGCTTATGATTTGGTAGCCAAAAGCAGGAGTGGGTAGAAAACACAGAAGACATGCAAATATTCCATTCACGTGACATCTCTGTTTTGGATCCACTTCTGTTTTTGTTGGCTTTAGCAATACGGATGGATTACTGACCATATGCTGACCGAGTGAAGGTGGATGCTCAACAGACAGGATCTGTTTTTTGGGGGTTATTTTTCTGACAAATCAGAGAAGGGGAAAATATTCAGTGAAGTCAACACAAACTTACTGCTGACACCCTCTCCACTCTGTCAGGGGGGCTCTACTTGTATAAGCGTCTAATAAAATATATATCAAAATAAACTCTGGTCTGTGCTGGGTCGCTTCTGATGATTCCTCCTCCAACCTCTCTCAGCTTGGCCACTGCCAAGGGGGCTAAAGTGGACTTGTCTGACTCTCTTCACTGCACACCTCCTCATCACTCCTCTTGTTCTCCTCCTAGCTTCCTTACTGTGTCTAGCCTGTCCCTTTTATATAGGAACTAGCTAAAGGACCCGGCTTTGCACGGGTATATTTCATTTAATGTTTGTGTGTTTCTTTAAAAGATATTGACAATATCCACTATAACAGTGACATCTACAGCACCCCGCCCCCTTAACAGTGACCTCCACAGCCCCCCACCCCTTAACACTGACACCCCCACAGTGCCCCGTCTCCTTAAAATGGAACCTCCCCAGCAGCTCACCCCCTTAACTTTGACCTTTACTGCAGCTTGCCCCATTAACAGTGAGTTCGACAGCACCCCACCCCCTTGGCAGTGACCTCCTCCAGGCCCGCCCCTTAACAGTGACCTCTATAGCACCCGTCTTTAACACTGACTATAGGTTACAGTCCCCTTAACTGACCTCCATCATTCCCGGGCCCCTTAACAGAGACCTCCACAGCAACTTCCCCTTTAACAATGACTGCCACAGTACCCCGCTTCCTTAACAGTGACCTCCACAGTGCCCTCCTCTTCAACAGTGACCGCTACAGTGGCCTGCCCCCTTAACAGTAACATCCAGAGCGCCTTCCCCTTTAACAGTGACCTCTGCAGCGGCCGCCCCTTTATTATTGAGCTCCACAGTACCCTGTCTCCTTAACAGAGACCTCCACAGCACCTGCCCCCTTAACAGTGACCTCCACAGGGGCCTGCCCCTTTAACAGTGACCTCCACAGCGGCTGCCCATTTATTAGTGACATTCACTGTACCTCTTAACAGTAATTTCCACAACACCCCGCCCTCTTAACAGTGGCCTCTAAAGCAATCTGCCCCTTAACACTGACCTCCACAGAGCTTCGTTCGCTTAAAATGTGACCTCCACAACATCCCTCCCCCTTAACAGTGACCTCTACAACACCCTGCCCCTTAACACTGACCTCCATAGCGGACCACCCTCTTAACCACTTCAGCCCCCCTAGCTTAAACACCCTTAATGACCAGGCCACTTTTTACAATTCCGCACTACACTACTTTCACCGTTTATTGCTCCGTCATGCAACTTACCACCCAAATGAATTTTACCTCCTTTTCTTCTCACTAATAGAGCTTTCATTTGGTGGTATTTCATTGTTGCTGACATTTTTACTTTTTTTGCTATTAATAAAAATTTAACGACATTTTTGCAAAAAAATGACATTTTTCACTTTCTGTTGTAAAATTTTTCAAAAAAAACTACATTTGTATGTAAAATTTTCTCTAAATTTATTGTTCTACATGTCTTTGATAAAAAAAATTCAATAAGCGTATATTTATTGGTTTGGGTAAAAGTTATAGCGTTTACAAACTATGGTGCAAAAAGTGAATTTCGGCATTTTGAAGCAGCTCTGACTTTCTGAGCACCTGTCATGTTTCTTCAGGTGCTAGAATGCCAGGAAAGTATAAATACCCCCAAATCACACCATTTTAGATAGAAGACACCCCAAAGTATTCGCGGAGGGGCTTGGTGAGTTCATGTATCATTTCATTTTTTTCACAAGTTAGCGGAAAATGACACTTTCTGAGGAAAAAAATATATAATAAAGTTTCCATTTCTGCTAACTTCTGGCAAAAAAAAAAATCTCAGACGGGCTCACTATGCCCCTCTGTGAATACCTTAGGGTGTCTACTTTCCGAAATGGGGTCATTTGTGGGGTGTGTTTACTGTTCTGGCATTTTGGGCGGGGCTAAATTGTGAGCAGCCATGTAAAACCTAAAGGTACTCGTTGGAATTTGGGCCCCTTTGTGCACCCAGGCTGCAAAAAGTGTCACTCATGTGGTATCGCCGTACTCAGGAGAAGTAGGGCAATGTGTTTTAGGGTGTATTTTTACATATACCCATGTTGGGTGAGAGAAATATCTCTGTAAACTGACAACTTTGTATAAAAAAAATTAAAAAGTTGTCATTTACAGAGATATTTCTCACACCCAGCATGTGTATATATAAAATACACCCCAAAGCACATGCTACTTCTCCTGAGTACGAGGACTACCACATGTGTGGAGCTTTTGCAGCCTGGATGCGCAAAGGCCCTAAAATCAATGAGTACCTTTAGTATTTCACAGGGCATTTTTACGCATTTGGATTCCAGACTTCTTCTCACGCTTTAGGGGCCCCTAAAATGCCAGGGCAGTATAAATACCCACATGTGACCCCATTTTAGAAAGAAGACACCCCAAGGTATTCCGTGAGGGGTATGGTGAGTTCATGTAAAATGTTATTTTTGTCACAAGTTAGTGGAATATGAGACTTTGTAAAAAACAAAATAAAAAAAAAAAATATATATCAATTTCCGCTAACTTGTGCCAAAAAAAAAAATTTCTGTGAACTCGCCATGCCCCTCACAGAATACCTTGGGGTGTCTTCTTTCCACAATGGGGTCACTTGTGGGGTATTTATACTGCCCTGGCATTCTAGGGAACCTAAGCGTGAGAATCAAATGCGTAACAATGCCCTGTGAAATCCTAAAGGTACTCATTGGAATTAGGGCCCCTTTGCGCATCTTGGCTGCAAAAAAGTGTCACACATGTGGTACCGCCGTACTCAGGAGAAGTAGGGCAATGTGTTTTGGGGTGTATTTTTATATATTCCCATGCTGGGTGAGAGAAATATCTCTGTAAATGACAACTTTTAAATTTTTTTATTCAAAGTTGTCAATTTACAGAGATATTTCTCACCCAGCATGGTATATGTAAAATACACCCCAAATACGACCCTCACTGTCTAATGCGGCGATACCCATAAGTGACACTTTTTGCAGCCAAGACTACAAAGAGCCCAAATTCCAATGAGTACCTTTAGGAAGGGCATTTTTACGCATTTTTCTTCTCGCACTTTAGGGCCCCTAAAATGCCAGGGCAGTATAAATACCCCACATGTGACCCCATTTTGGAAAGAAGACAGCCCAAGGTATTCCATGAGGGGCATGGCGAGTTGATAGAAAAAATTTTTGGCACAAGTTAGTGGAAATTGATTTTTATAGTTTTTCTCACAAAGTCTCCCTTTCCGCTAACTTTTGACAAAAGTTTAATTTTCATGGACTCACTATGCCCCTCAGCGAATACCTTGGGGTGTCTTCTTTCCAAAATGGGGTCACATGTGGGGTATTTATACTGTCCTGGCATTTTAGGGGCCCTAAAGCGTGAGAAGAAAAATGCGTAAAAATGCCCTCCTAAAAGTTACTCATTGGAATTTGGGCCCCTTTGCGCATCTTGGCTGCAAAAAAGTGTCACACATGTGATGCAGCCGTACTCAGGAAGTAGGGCAATGTTTTAGAGGTGTACTTTCATATACCCATACTGTGTGAGAGAAATATCTCTGTAAATTGACAACTTTGAATAAAAAATTTAAAAAGTTGTCATTTACAGAGATATTTCTCACACAAAGTATGGGTATATATAAAAATACACCCCAAAACACATTGCCCTACTTCTCCTGAGTACGGCGATACCACATGTGTGCCACTTTTTGCAGCCAAGATGCGCAAAGGGCCCTAAAACCAATGAGTACCTTTAGGATTTCACAGGGCATTTTTACGCATTTGGATTCTCACGCTTTAGGACCCTAAATGCCAGGGCAGTATAAATACCCACAAGTGACCCCATTGTGGATAGAAGACACCCCAAGGTATTCCGTGAGGGGCATGGCGAGTTCACAGAAAAAAAAATTTTGGCACAAGTTAGAGGAAATTGATTTTTATTTTTATTTTTTACAAAGTCTCATATTCCACTAACTTGTGACAAAAATAAAATTTTACATGAACTCGCCATACCCTCACGGAATACCTTGGGGTGTCTTCTTTCTAAAATGGGGTCACATGTGAGGTGTTTGTACTGCCCTGGGATTTGAGGGTCTCCGCAGTCATTACACGTATGGCCAGCATTAGGAGTTTCTGCGATTCTCCGTATATTGACCATACGGGTAATGAGATTTTTTCCGTTCAGCCGCTGCGCTGAAAAAAAAAAAAATGAACGGCACAGATTTATTCATTCGCATCAATCAATGTGGATGAAAAAATCTCTGCCAAAATCAGTGACTGCGGTGCGGTGGGCTGGGCGCTAGCTACCTAACAAGTAGCTAACTAACTGGCGGTGATAAGGGACCCTTATGCCCCATTCACACGTCCGCAATTCTGTTTGCGGAACGGAATTGCGGACCCATTCATTTCTATGGGGACAGACTTTGTCCCGCTCGGATCCGGAATTACGGATCCGCGCTCCGGTCTGCACTTCCGTTCCGCAAAAATATAGAACATGTCCTATTTTTTGTCTGCAATTGCGGACAAGAAAAAGCATTTTCTATATAGTTCTGGCAATGTGCGGATCTGCAAAATGCAGAAAGCACATTGCCGGTGTCCGTGTTTTGAGGATCTGTGGATCCGCAGATCCGCGGATCTGATCCGCGGATCCGTGAATCCACGGATCCGCAAAACACATTTGGACGTCTGAATGGAGCCTTACAAGGGGTGTGATCAATGACAGGGGGTGATCAGGGGTCTAGATGGGGTGATCAAGGGGTTAACAAGGGGTTAATAGGTGAGGGGGGTGGGGGGGTTAGTGTAGTGTTTGGTGCAACTTTACATAGTTACCTGGTCCTCTGGTGGTCGATCCCAGCAAATGGGACCACCAGAGGACCAGGTAGCAGCTATATCAGACGCTGTTCACAAAACAGCGTCTGATATACTTGTTTGATGCGATTTATATCGCATCTACAGCCTGCCAGCGATGGATCATCGCTGGCAGGCTGTAGTTAAACTCCTGAGACGCCCGCTACTGTGAACGCGTGCACGCGCGTTCACAGGAAATCTCGCGTCTCGCGAGATGACGCAGATCTGCGGCGCCCCAGAACAGCCCGACCGCCGCGAGAACGCAGTTGTGCGTTAGGCGGTCGGGAAGTGGTTAACAGTGACCTCCACAGAGGCCCGCACCTTTAGCAGTGACCGACACAGCGGACACCCCTTTATCAGTGATATCCACAGTATCCCATCTTCTTAACAGGGATTTCCACAATAGCCCACCCCCTTAACAGTGACCTCTACAGCACCCCGCTCCTTTAACAGTGACCTCCACAGCAGACGCACCTTTATTAGTGACAGCACCCCGTCTTCTTAACATTGATTTCCACAACATCCCGCCCCCTTAACAGTCGCCTCTACAACAATTTGCTCTTTAACACTGACCTCCATAGCGGACCGTCCCCTTAACTGTGACTTCCACAGCAGCTTGCCCTTAGGGTGGCCAGAGGTCTGGTTTTAGGCCAGAAGTCTGGCTTTCAGACTCCCTGTCCTAGACCCTCCCACCCCTGCAGCTGACAGAAGTAGATTTTTACCTTCATTCTTTCAATCCCCGTTGGCAGCGCAGTGGGTCGGGGGCATGGCTTTGTAAGCCGTATACAGGTGTGGGCTCCCCAGTATACGGCGAAGTAGGAAAACAACTCCACCACCAGCTTTTGCCAAAACAGAATTTTACTTAAACGTGCTAATGAACACAACCACAAATGCTGGAAACCTCCAATAGATTTATATACACCTAGCCCGAAGGCTGAGACCCTTTTGCTGCACAGCGTGGCGCCCTCTGATGGATGCAGGAAGAAAAGGGGGTTATTTACCTACTGGCGGACATGACTAAACTGCCACGTCTTACTTGTTATTACTAGAGTTGAGCGAACCTGAACTGTATATTTCGGGTTCATACCTAACTTTACGGTTTTCCACACCTGGACCCGAACCCGAACATCTCCGTAAAATTTGGGTTCAGGTTCGTTGTTTGACGATTTCTTCCCGCTTTTTGAAAGGCTGCAGGGCAGCCAATCAACAAGCGTTTCACTACTTTGCCCTAAGAAGCCATCACAGCCATGCCTACTATTGGCATGGCTGTGATTGGCTAAGTGCAGCATGTGACCCAGCCTCTATATAAGCTGGAGTCACGTAGCACCGCACGTCACTCTGCTGCTCTTAGTGTAGGGACAGGTTGCTGCTGGTGCTCTCAGGGAGAGATTAGGGAAGAAATCTGTTGAACTTGGTGGTGTTAAATCTTCAAACTACAGCAATTAATGAGGGTGCTATTCTTCATATTTGTACCCAGCCCTGAGCTCAGTGATACTGCAAAATAATTTTTAATCCATTTGTTACTGAGGTGGGGGTCAGCAGCCATTTTAGCAACTGCAGTGTCCTTGGAACTGCATGTGACCTGCATGTGTGCCAGCCTGCCAAGGACATCAGTCTAATTTTTTTTGGTAGCTCAGTGGAGGAAAAATTCCTTTTTTCTGGCAGGTCACATTACCTATTTTATAATTTTAGGGTGACATAGTGCATTTCTGTAGTTACTGTCGTACCACAGAGCACGTTTGCATACACCGCTGAAAAAACTATTTTCAAATTTTGCAGTGACATAGTGCTTTTCTGTAGTTGGTGGAATAAACCCGTACTGTTGTACCACAGAGCACGTTTGCATACACCGCTGAAAAACCTATTTTATAATTTTAGGGTGACATAGTGCATTTCTGCAGTTGGTGGAATAAACCTGTACTGTCATACCACAACGCTGAAAAAACTGTTTAAAATTTTTGCGGTGAAAAACTGCATTTCTGTAGTTGGGGGAATAAACCCGTATTGTTGTGCCACAGAGCACTTTTGCATACAACGCTGAAAAAACATTTTTTTTGCCAGTTTTGCCATATACAAACCCCTGCTCTGAATAAGTGACAGGGAGGTAAATCTCTAAAAATCATCTGTTACATTGGAAGGTGACATTTTGCCAGTTTTGCCATATACAAACCCCTGCTCTGCATAGGTGACAGGGAGGTAAATCTCTAAAAATCATCTGTTACATTGGTGGGTGACATTTTGCCAGTTTTGCCGTATACAAACCCCTGCTCTGCATAGGTGACAGGGAGGTAAATCTCTAAAAAATCATCTGTTACATTGGTGGGTGACATTTTGCCAGTTTTGCCGTATACAAACCCCTGCTCTGCATAGGTTACAGGGAGGTAAATTTCTAAAAATTGTATGTTACATTCTTGGGCCATAAAGTACCTCTGCACTGCATGACTGACTTGGAAATATATTCAGTAAATTAGGTGGCCTTCAGATTGTTAGGTGATCTGTACCCCTTCTTTCTTTCAAAGTACCCCTGCACTGCATATCTGACTGGGAATTATATTCTGTAAATTCGGCGGCATTTACATTGTTGGGTTCTCTAGTTATATGCTGTAAAATCTCCATGATGTCTTCATGATAATTCTGCGTGGGGGCCCCTTGTGGCTTCTATACACATTTAAAATAATCCTTTAGCGGGGCAAATAGATGCCTGATGACGGGGATGCTCCATGACCCCTTTTTTCTTTCAAACTACCCCTGCCCTGCATAACTGACTGGGAAATATATGCTGTAAATTAGGTGGCGTTCAGATTTTTGGCTGATCTGTACCCCTTCTTTCTTTCAAAGTACCCCTGCACTGCATAACAGACAGGGAACTTAGTTCATTACAATTGGCGGTTACATTGTTGCCTGACATAAAGCCTTTTTTGGCTGTGAAGCCAAAGGTAGTCACCAACAACAATGTGTTTTGTTTTGTGTTTTTTTTTTATAACTTGGGGTGGACCCCAAAACATTGGGAAATATAAAAAAGAAAACAAAGAGTAACAGGGATCCAGCAGGGTGGCCACCCAGTAATCTGCACAAGTTAGAATGTGGGCAACTCGGCAGTCGTTGTTTATAAGTAAATTTGTAAATAGTTTGTGAATGGTCAGTAATGAGTGGTTTGAGTGAAAGGGGGGGGGGGTAGAGGGGGAATCTGGTCGGGTTAATTTTCACTTTTCTAAATGTTTTACGATTTACGATTTTTTTTACGATTTATAATAAAAAGTCCTGATAACCGTGAAAATGTTACCTAACAATCTAACTGACAAATTTAATAAAATTATTTGCCTGTCACATCTGCGGCTCAGGCCGCAGGGGTCCTTGAGCACCAAAAAAAGTGAATTTGTCCCACCAGAATCTAAGCGCTGGATTAACTGAATTGATTTTTACTGTCAGGTGTTCAGGAATTTCTGCACCACCAAATTCAGCACATGTGCCAGGCAAGGGATGTGTGTCAAACCGGCTAGGCCCAGAGCTGCTACGAGATTTCGCCCATTATCGCACACCACCAGGCCAGGCTTGAGGCTCAGTGACACCAACCACTCATCGGTCTGTTGTTCCATGCCCATCCACAGCTCCTGCGCGGTGTGGGGTTTGTCCCCCAAACAGATGAGTTTCAGAACAGCCTGCTGTCGTTCCACCCTGGCGGTACTGATATAGGTGGTGAAGGTGTTACGCTGAAAGGATGAGGAGGTGGTAGAGGAGGAGGAAGCCGAGAAAGAGGAGGAGGCAATAGGAGGCAAATAGAAATGCCCTGCAATCCTCGGGGGCGGAAGGACATGCGGCAAACTGCTATCCGCCTCTGGCCCAGCCGCCACTACATTTACCCAGTGTGCTGTTAGGGAGATATAACTTCCCTGCCTGTGCTTACCGGTCCACGTATTGGTGGTTATGTGGACCTTGCCACAGACGGCGTTGCGCAGTGCACACCTGATTTTGTCCGCCACTTGGTTGTGCAGGGAAGGTATGGCTCACCTGGAAAAGTAGTGGCGGCTCCATCCATCTCCACCAGACAGAATGACAGCATTTTAAAGGACCAGGAATTTTGAAATCCTGGCATTCAGGGCCAGGGTAGGGGGGTATTTCCTCTTTCTATTGCTTTTTCTAATTGAGAGATGGACACCTGAACACTTCCATGGGATAGTGTGGAGATGCTTGGTGACGGTGAAAGAGGTGGTGGCGTTGCTGCCACATCCTCTGTTTGCGTGGTGGCAGGTGCCACTGTCACTCACTTGTGCTCAGGTTTAGAACATTTATTTAAAATTTTTATGTATTTTATGTTATTTTAAGCGGACAATAAGATCCACCGCAGCACTCCAGTTATAGCAAATATCTTCTTTTATTAGCACCAAAGTGTAGCTACACTTTGGTGCTAATAAAAGAAGATATTTGCTATTAACTGGAGTGCTGCGGTGGATCTTATTGTCCGCTTGAACTAAGGAGGGGGTCAGAAGGTTGGGACCCTGCACTGCTTGCACCGCCACAATTGGATATGAGCTTCAGTGATATACGAAGTAAGTGGTGCTGTCTTGCCTATACTATGGAGTGATTATGTTATTTTAAGTTATTTCCCTATCCAAATTTGCTTGCAGGGTACTTGTCCTACTCTTACCCCAATTTCGCTTCAATTTCCAGCCCTCTAGCCCTTTCAGGGACTTTTTTTAGAGACATTTTAGTGCCCCAAAGTTCGGGTCCCCATTGACTTCAATAGGGTTCGGGGTCAAGTTCGGGTCAAGTTTGGGTCCCAAACTCGAACTCTGCGGTGAAGTTTGTCTGACCCCGGCGAACCCGAACTTCCAGGTGTTCACTCAACTCTAGTTATGCTAAAAAACAAAAATAACTGTATGGGTGCGGGCTAGCCTGCAGTGCAGCAGAACAGCTTTCAATCTTACAGTGCTCTACAGTATTCCCCCTCTCATAACTGGTCTTGTAGCACGTGCCTTATTCCTTCTGAGCAAAACGTAAGTCTGGCTTGAGTTTGTGGGAAGTTTATCAGCTCTCCAATGTGAAATGTCACTTTAAGTTATGGAGTCCTTGCAATGAACAACTGGCAACACTTGTGGCCTGACACATACAGGTACCCTATCTAACTAACTACAGGCCTGGTCTCAGTCTCTATGCGCCAACGCTGTAATGAGATGCGTGCACGATCTTACTAACCCGGGTCTGCTCTGCATTCGCTGGTGACTCTGAACCGAACAAAAACCATTCCAACAAGCATGCAGTCTCGCAATGTATGTAGCTTTGCTCCTCAGTTTTCATCAGCGTTCCTGAAAGCAATACTTGTTCCTCTGGACAGGATCAGGGTCTTGGATGCGATCAGCTTCATTTAGCTGCCCCTCTGGTCACTGAGAGATGCTCTCATACCTGGATGCTATTGGATCCTCTGCTGACACAGTTTCTCAGTCTCAGCTACCTCTAAGATGCAGTCTGTAGCTGTGTTTAGGAAACAGCGGCATCTTGTGGCTGAACAGTAGAATGTCAGTCCAGATCATTTAATTTAATCTACACAAACACTGTTCAGACAAAGTGAGCTGTTTCCCCGACTCACTGCTTAGCGGGGCCTGGTGGCGGATTTTTTTAAGTCCGTCTTTTGAGGGTGGCCTAAATGGTTGCCCTACCTGCCCCCTTAACTGTGACCTCAACAGCACTCCGCTCCCTTAACAGTGTCATCCACAGCGGTCTGCCCCGTTAAAGCTGACCTACAGCAGTGAAGAAAAATGGCTGGGTTGTTATGGAAACCTGGTGTTAAATTATGTGCATGTAGAGACTAAGGGCCTGCGAGCTTCTATTGGCTGATAAGGGTCATGTGACCAGGCTTCTATTGGCTAATAATTTTTTTGACAATATCTCTGGAACGGTACGCCCTAGAGAGCTGAGGCCCGGTCTAAAACTTTCCCGGACACCTGATGTACCTGTGTGCCAAATGTATTGATTGTAAATGCGTAAGTGTGGATTCCTTTAGCGGACATACACACATACACACACACACACATATATACACTCAGCTTTATATATTAGAAGATGTACCAGCACCATCTAGTGGTGACTAATGTGAAGTGTTGGCTACCAGGCTGTTATTAGGAATTTACAGCTACATACATATACAGCCACACAGACACAGGGCCCCACAACTGATACGGAGTGGGACCCTGTAGATTTGCGCCGCAACTGGTTTTGGGTCAAAATCACTGATGGAAATCACTGACTGATTTAAGTCCTCTTCAGTTCAGTTATTCCACCAAACATATCCATATGGTGTCCGTATGCGGAATGTGTAAGTTACGTATTTTCTACAGCCCCATTAAAGTAAATGGTTCTGCATATGGGCCGCACAAAAAACGGAATGGAAGCGGAAAGAAAATACGGTCTTGTGCATGAGCCCTAACAGTAAGGGCTTATGCATACGAACATATTTTTTCCGTGTTTGTTACATTTTTTTCTTTTGTGGCCTGTATGCGGAACCATTTACGCTCTGTGTGCATTCCATATGTCCGCATGGCCGTTTCGCAAAAAAGAAAGAACATGTCCTATACTTGTGTGTTTTCTGGACAAGGATCGACATTATTACAATAGATACGCCAAAAAAATGGATACAATATGTTATCTGTATTTTTGCGGATCTGTGTTTTTGCAGACCGTAAAATACATACGGTCGTGTGCATAAGGGCACCCCACTTGCAACAGCCGGGAGGCACTAAACAGGGTGTGCATGGTGGGACTACTACCTCCATTA
>CM065590.1:286526978-286596351 GCA_033119425.1 Bufotes viridis
GCATGTAACCATCCTTGAAATGGGAGGTGGGAGGTGCCTGTGAGCCCCACCCGAGACCGGCTGATATGGCCCATAGCCTCCCAGGTGCACCTGAATGTAGCCTGTACATGAAAAGCAGGCACATTTAAATTGGAGTTTATATACCTCCAAACATATTATACAAACTATTAGAAAACGTGGTGTGGTGTTTAACCGCTACAGGACCGCCGCACGCAGGATTGCGTCCTGGCGGCGGCCCTGTAGCTCTGATCGGACGCATCGGCGCGTCATCTCGCGAGACGCGAGATGACGCGAGGACGCGCCCGCACATGCGCAATGCGCGCCATCGGCGCGCTCGCATGTAGTTATACTACAGCCTGCCAGCGCCGATCGTGCGCTGGCAGGCTGTATATGGCAGAAAAAATCGCAGATCAGACGTTGTTCTGTGAACAGCGTCTGATCTGCTTGCTGCCCGCTTCTCTGGTGGTCCCTTTGCTTGGGACCACCAGAGAAAAAATATCAAAGTGCACCAATCACATTGATCAATGTGAATGGAAAAATATGTGACGTTCATTTTTTTCTTTCAGCGCAGAGGCTGAACGGAAAAAAAAATTCTCATTACCCGTATGGTCAATATAAGGAGAATTGCAAAAACTCCTAATTCTGGCCATACGTGTAATGATTGCGGAGACCCCTAAAATGCCAGGGCAGTACAAAAACCCCACATGTGACCCCATTTTAGAAAGAAGACACCCCAAGGTATTCCGTGAGGGGTATGGCGAGTTCATGTAAAATTTTATTTTTTGTCACAAGTTAGTGGAATGTGAGACTGTAAAAAAAAAAAAAAAAATACCATTTCCGCTAACTTGTGCCAAATTTTTTTTCTGTGAACTCGCCATGCCCCTCACGGAATACCTTGGGGTGTCTTCTTCCACAATGGGGTCACTTGTGGGGTATTTATACTGCCCTGGCATTTTAGGGTCCTAAAGCGTGAGAATCCAAATGCGTAAAAATGTCCTGTGAAATCCTAAAGGTACTCATTGGTTTTAGGGCCTTTGCGCATCTTGGCTGCAAAAGTGTCACTCATGTGGTATCGCCGTACTCAGGAGAAGTAGGGCAATGTGTTTTAGGGTGTATTTTTATATATACCCATACTGTGTGTGAGAAATATCGCTGTAAACGACAACTTTTAAATTTTTTATTCAAAGTTGTCAATTTACAGAGATATTTCTCTCACCCAGCATGGGTATATATAAAAATACACCCTAAAACACATTGCCCTACTTCTCCTGAGTACGGCGATACCACATGTGTGACACTTTTTGCAGCCAAGATGCGCAAGGCCCTAAAACCAATGAGTACTTTTAGGAGAGGCATTTTTACGCATTTTCTTCTCACGCTTTAGGGCCCTAAAATGCCAGGGCAGTATAAATACCCACATGTGACCCCATTTTGGAAAGAAGACACCCCAAGGTATTCGCTGAGGGGCATAATGAGTCCATGAAAATTAAACTTTTTGTCAAAAGTTAGCGGAAAGGGAGACTTTGTGAGAAAAACAATAAAAATTAATTTCCACTAACTTGTGCCAAAAAAATCTTCTATGAACTCGCCATGCCCTCACGGATTACCTTGGGGTGTCTTCTTCAAAATGGGGTCACATGTGGGGTATTTATACTGCCCTGGCATTTTAGGGGCCCTAAAGCGTGAGAAGAAAAATGCGTAAAATGCCCTCCTAAAAGGTACTCATTGGAATTAGGGCCCCTTTGGCATCTTGGCTGCAAAAGTGTCACTCATGTGGTATCGCCGTACTCAGGAGAAGTAGGGCAATGTGTTTTGGGGTGTATTTTTACATATACCCATACTGGGTGAGAGAAATATCTCTGTAAATTGACAACTTTGAATAAAAAATTTAAAAAGTTGTCGTTTACAGCGATATTTCTCACACAGCATGGGTATATGTAAAAATACACCACAAAACACATTGCCCTACTTCTCCTGAGTACGGCAATACCACATGAGTGACACTTTTTGCAGCCTGAAGTGCAAAGGGCCCTAAAACCAATGAGTACCTTTAGGATTTCACAGGCCATTTTTATGCATTTGGATTCTCACACTTTAGGGGCCCCTAAAATGCCAGGTGAGTATAAATACCCCACATGTGACCCCATTTTGGAAAGAAGACACCCCAAGGTATTCTGTGAGGGGCATGGTGAGTCCACAGAATTTTTATTTTTGGCATAAGTCAGCGGAAATTGTTTTTTTTTGTTTTTTTAATTTTGTTTTTACAAAGTCTCATATTCCACTAACTTGTGACAAAAATAAAATTTTACATGAACTCACCATACCCTCACAGAATACCTTGGGGTGTCTTCTTTCCAAAATGGGGTCACATGTGGGGTATTTATACTGCCCTGGCATTTTAGGGGCCCCTAAAGCGTGAGAAGAAGTCTGGAATCCAAATGCGTAAAAATGCCCTGTGAAATCCTAAAGGTACTCATTGGTTTAGGGCCTTTGCACTCAAGCTGCAAAAGTGGCACACATGTAGTATCGCCGTACTCAGGAGAAGTAGGGCAATGTGTTTTGGGGTGTATTTTTATATATACCCATACTTTGTGTGAAAAATATCTCTGTAAACGACAACTTTTAAAAATTTTTTATACAAAGTTGACAATTTACAGAGATATTTCTCTCACCCAACATGGGTGTATGTAAAAATACACCCCAAAACACATTGCCCTATTTCTCCTGAGTACGGCGATACCACATGAGTGACACTTTTTTGCAGCCTGGGTGCGCAAAGGGGCCCAAATTCCAACGAGTACCTTTAGGTTTTACATGGCGGCTCACAATTTAGCCCCGCCCAAAATGCCAGAACAGTAAACACACCCCACAAATGACCCCATTTCGGAAAGTAGACACCCCAAGGTATTCACTGAGGGGCATAGTGAGTCCGTCTGAGATTTTTTTTTTTTTGCCAGAAGTTATCAGAAATTGAAACTTTTTTTTTTTTTTTTCTCAGAAAGTGTCATTTTCCGCTAACTTGTGAAAAAATGAAATGATACATGAACTCACCAAGCCCCTCCGCGAATACTTTGGGGTGTCTTCTTTCTAAAATGGTGTAATTTGGGGGTATTTATACTTTCCTGACATTCTAGCACCTGAAGAAACATGACAGGCGCTCAGAAAGTCAGAGCTGCTTCAAAATGCCGAAATTCACTTTTTGCACCATAGTTTGTAAACGCTATAACTTTTACCCAAACCAATAAATATACACTTATTGGATTTTTTTATCAAAGACATGTAGAACAATAAATTTAGAGAAAAATTTATATAGAAATGTAGTTTTTTTGAAAAATTTTACAACAGAAAGTAAAAAATGTCATTTTTTTGCAAAAATTTCGGTAATTTTTGATTAATAGCAAAAAAAGTAAAAATGTCAGCAGCAATGAAATACCACCAAATGAAAGCTCTATTAGTGAGAAGAAAAGGAGGTAAAATTCATTTGGGTGGTAAGTTGCATGACGGAGCAATAAACGGTGAAAGTAGTGTAGTGCGGAATTGTAAAAAGTGGCCTGGTCATTAAGGGTGTTTAAGCTAGGGGGGCTGAAGTGGTTAACAAGCAGGATATGCTCAACCCATATGCAGTTGTGCATGTATATAGGGGAGCATATCCTGCACTTGTAGTCTGCACAGTCTGTTGCTAAGGGCAATCAACAGCAAAAAATGCATACAATGGAAGATGGCAGCAACGGACTACAAGTACCACAATAACTATCCCACATACGATAACGATAATGTGGATGTGGAGAAGAATCAAAAACATAACCATAGCAAAGGCAGGTGCACTCTGCGGCAATACTAAACCCTCACACTCATGCAGGGGCGTACATATAGGGGTCGCAGGGGTCGCAGTTGCGACCGGGCCCGGCTCTCCAGGGGGCCCGGCCGCCTGCGGACCCCTGGCCCCGGCCCGGGCCCTGCAGCTGCGGGCAAAGTAAATGAAAGAGACAGTCCTCCGGTCCGGCTCCATCATCCCGCGAGACCTGCGAACTGCCTGCGGCAGGTCTCGCGGGAACATGCACGCGCGAACTCTCGTGGGCGGCGCCAGCAGTAGACGGGACGACCAGAGCAGGGAGGAGAGACGGACGCCTTAGACGAGCCGGGAGTCACTGCCAGCAGGAGCCTTGCCCAGTACCGCCCAGCCCCAGCCGGTAAGAAAAGTGTACGGCGCCTGGCTCTAATTTCTTCATGTGCAGTTGTGCTGCTCTGTGCTAGTTGATCATGGGGGGGGGGGGTTATGTTTAATGTGGTGGTTTTTGCTGGCTGGGGGGGGGCATGGTTAATGTGGCGGTTTTTGCTGGCTGGGGGGGGCATGGTTAATGTGGCGGTTTTTGCTGGCGGGGGGGTTAATGTGGCGGTTTTTGCTGGCTGGGGGGGGGTTAATGTGGCGGTTTTTGCTGGCTGGGGGGGGGGTTAATGTGGCGGTTTTTGCTGGCTGGGGGGGGGGGGTTAATGTGGCGGTTTTTGCTGGCTGGTACATACCTCCCAACTCTTACCCCTGGCAATTCGCGCAGAGGTAGAGCTTGGCAGGACAGCAGAATGGTAGAGGAGGTAGTGGTGGCGGCGGGTTGAGGGGGGGTGGGAGGGGGGCGGGTTAGAGGGGGGGGCCCATGATTCGGTTTCGCACCGGGGCCCCATGGATTGTGTGTACGCCACTGCACTCATGTTAAAATTGAGTGGTTACTTCGACACATCCTACTAGGAGGACATGTCTTAAGCTTGGACACCATGCCAAGGTCTCTCAAGTAACCCGAGTCCCTACCACTCAACCTACCTATGCCGTACCCAACGCGCATTTCGCCCCCTGAGGAAGCTTGGCGAAGCGCGCATTTCGCCCCCTGAGGAAGCTTGGCGAAACGCACGTTGGTTTGCGGGTCTTCTCCTCCTCGTTCCCGCGTTGTCATTCCGGTATTAGGATCCAGCACTATCTGCCGGTATGTATCACATGCAGGTGTAGGTAGATATAGGCACAGCATTGGATTGGCGGCATTTTGCTGGATATCCTATATTGCTATTTACAATTTATGAGGATGTGACAACATGTGTAGTCCTGGCTTATTTAATGCACACGCTACATAAGTCTTGTGAGTCTGTATGGTGAGAGTGCACAACTCTAACTATCTCCAAGTGGTTATTTTGTATGTGCTGGCCGGTCTGGGAGGGGGAGGTGGAGAGACCTTTCTGTTCCTGCCATTGCACTTTATCTGCTATGCTGCTAAAATTTGTTGAATGTGTCAATAATGTGTCTAATATTTTTGTGGTAAAATAAAGAATGTTATTATTACATTCTATGTGTGGGTTGGCTATATTTTTAGCTATGTCTTTGGTTGTTATTAATACACACATAATATACTATTGCAGTTGTTGTTTTGGTGAAACTATTGGTGTTGATAGTGTTAAAATGGAATTTCGGTTATCTGAGGCCAAACTAGAATCACTAAGATTTAGCTTAGTATCGTTGTTGGCTAAGGTTAAATGTACATTAAAGGAATTGCAATCTGTGTTGGGGTCTTTAAACTTTGCATGTAGAATAATTCCAATGGGACGGGTTTTTTCCAAGAGATTATATTTTGCAACTAGAGGTTTGAAATCTCCATGCAAAAATAATCGGTATCTACCTCAGTGGCCAACCTGTGCTCGTGGAGCAGGTGGCCACTTGCTACCCAATATTGAACAATAAATGAAAAAAAAGGGGGTGCAAAAATCTAAAACGTAGCGTTTACTTCCTCAATTAAAATAAATCGGTCTCAATATTACAAATACATGATCAGCGTACACCAAACAAACACACATAAAGTCACAATTAGTCAGAGCACCAATTACGTTCCTTATTTCCGGGAGGGCAAAGGGAATGATCAGTATACAATCTGCCCTAGTAAAGCCCTACTTGGCCTGACAGTCCCTGGTCCTACTAACAGTGTCCTATTCCGCAAGGAACAGCACCGTTACCGGATCCTGTCCCTGGAAACACCGTCCCTAATAAGGTCCTGTTAAAAGGCCCAAGTCTCCCGATATAAGCATGAACCTTGCTGCTAAAAGGTACCATGGACCACTAATTCAATGATATTGCAAGAGGTCTAAATGGAGCATGGTAACACTTATCTTATCCAAATACATTGAATCAATACTTATCGATTGGTAATTCTATTGGCGTATCAAATTTCATCCCAGTTGATTAGGTCAGCCTGCATGTGCAATCCCGACGCGTTTCAACTCTTTGTCACCAAATTGAATGTGAACACCCTCAATCTGAGGTTCACCTCTGTGATAATGAAGGACGAGCTACCCTTCTTGGATGTTAATTTCAAGAGGGGCAGAAATGGAAATCTTGAGACTTCCATCTTTCGTAAACCCACAGCAACCAATTCGGTGCTGAGATGGGAGAGTTGTCACCCCAGACCCCTTAAATGTGGCATTCCGGTCGGACAGTACCTAAGGATCCGACGGAACTGCTCCGAACCGGAAGAATTTAAGAAAGTATTGATAAGTATTGATTCAATGTATTTGGATAAGATAAGTGTTACCATGCTCCATTTAGACCTCTTGCAATATCATTGAATTAGTGGTCTATGGTACCTTTTAGCAGCAAGGTTCATGCTTATATCGGGAGACTTGGGCCTTTTGACAGGACCTTATTAGGGACGGTGTTTCCAGGGACAGGATCCGGTAACGGTGCTGTTCCTTGCGGAATAGGACACTGTTAGGCCCTATTCACACATCCGCAATGTAGTCCGCATGTATTCCGCAATTTTGCGGAATACATGCGGACCCATTGACTGTGAATGGGGCCGGGAAAGATGCGGAGAGCACACACTGTGCTCTCCGCATCCGATTTTGCGGAGCGCGCCGCCGATTTTCCGGTCCGCGGCTCCGCAAAAAAAATAGAGCATGTCCTATTCTTGTCCGCAATTGCGGACAAGAAGAGGCATTTTCTATGGAGTCCGGGCAATGTGCGGTCCGCATAAATGCGGAATGCACATTGCCGATGTGTCCGTGTTTTGCGGATCCGCGGCTCCGTGGATCCGCAAAACACAACGGATGTGTGAATAAGGCCTTAGTAGGACCAGGGACTGTCAGGCCAAGTAGGGCTTTACTAGGGCAGATTGTATACTGATCATTTCCTTTGCCCTCCCGGAAATAAGGACCGTAATTGGTGCTCTGACTAATTGTTACTTTATGTGTGTTTGTTTGGTGTACGCTGATCATGTATTTGTAATATTGAGACCGATTTATTTTAATTGAGGAAGTAAACGCTACGTTTTAGATTTTTGCACCCCCTTTTTTTTCATTTATTGAAATCTCCATGGGCACAAATTAGGTTGACCAGGCCTTTGAAGGATGACTTAGCTATGTGGTTAGAGTTTTTGTCAAAGTTTAATGGTAGGAGCTGCTGGCAGGAGGAATTTCAGGATTCTGATGCTTTGAATTAATATACAGATGCGGCAGGTAGCTGTGGGTTTGGCGCATTTTGGGATAATCATTGGTGCGCAGAAGAATGGCCCTCCTTTTGGATAGAGAGTGGTTTTACAAAAAATATAGTGTTATTGAAGTTGTTTCCCGTATTAGTGGCAATGGTTGTTTGGGGTAGCTTTTTTAGGAACAAGCGAATTCTCCTTTTTTCAGATAATAAGGGCGTTGTGTTTGCAATTAACACTTTGTCGTCAAAATGTGAGAGGACTGTTCGCTTATTAAGGCATTTAGTGTTCTGTTGTCTATCATTTAATATTTGGTTAAAAGCTAAATATATAGAGGGTAAGTCTAATGTCATTGCGGACTCTCTATCTCGGTTTCAGTGGTCCAGATTTCGGGAATTGGCTTCAGCTGCAGAAGAAGTGGGTGTTCCTTGCCCCCCACATTTATGGCACCTGGTGCTGGATTAATTGTAAACAGTATCCGTAATTCTTTGGCACCAAGGACGTGGGCCGCTTATGTGTCGGCTTGGGATAGTTGGTTAAATTTTGTCAATTCAGTGGAGCAGCAGGATAATGTGGATTTTGAAAGTGTTGGGCTGGGATTTGTGTCCTCTCTCTTAATTAAAAATGTATCTCCGTCCCATATTTCTAAGTTGTTAACGGGAGTTTCCTTTTTTCAGAAGCTAGGTGGTCAAACCCCCTTGTCTTCTTCATTTTCCATCAAGCAAGTGTTAAAGGGTTACCGTAAGAGTAAATTCAGTAGTGGTGTTTCTCGTGCTATTTCTTGTGAGCTATTGCAACGGTTAATAGAGGTGCTGTCATCTGTAGCTAAGGATAAATTTGAGTTAGTGTTATTTAGAACGGCATTTATTTTAGCATTTTTTGATGCCTTTAGAATTGGTGAACTGGTTGCTCTTAAAGGGCTTCTGTCACCCCCGATTTAGCAATTTTGAGTAGTGGACATTAGCTATTTGCTAATGTCCGCTGAGTTCATACATATTACTATTACCTCTCTCTGTGCTCTTAATTCTGTAAAAATCGCACTTTTATGTTATGCTAATTTCTTCACTACCAGCAAGTTGGGCGGTTACTTGCTGGTAGCCGCCGCATCCTCGGACTATAAACACGCCCCCTCCTCCACTTGATAGACAAGGCCAGCGAGCGCTCTTCTCCTCCCGCTGGCCCTGTCTTCCCATGAAATCCCGCGCCTGCGCCATAACGGTCTTCATTCGGCGCAGGCGTTCTGAGTGAAGGACGGGCACTTGCAAGCTCCTTCACTCAGAACGCCTTTGCCGAATGAAGACCGTTACGGCGCAGGCACGGGATTTCTTGGGAAGACAGGGCCAGCGGGAGGAGAAGAGCGCTCGCTGGCCTTGTCTATCAAGTGGAGGAGGGGGCGTGTTTATAGTCCGAGGATGCGGCGGCTACCAGCAAGTAACCGCCCAACTTCCTGGTAGTGAAGAAATTAGCATAACATAAAAGTGCGATTTTTACAGAATTAAGAGCACAGAGAGAGGTAATAGTAATATGTATGAACTCAGCGGACATTAGCAAATAGCTAATGTCCACTACTCAAAATTGCTAAATCGGGGGTGACAGAAGCCCTTTAAGAAATCAGAGGATGCTGGATTATTGTTGTCGGATGTAGCCGTTCATGAAGATAAGGTTTTAATTAAAGTCAGACGTTCCAAAACAGATCAGTTGGGGAGAGGTCAAATGAATGATATCTTTAAATAGTTGGGCTCAGTCTGGGCTTTGTCCGGTCAGAGCTGTTAAAGCTTGGCTGCACATTAGACCGGCAGTTCAAGGTTCCTTTTTGTTACACAAGGATCTGAGTCCTTTGACAAGGTTTCAGTTTAAGGGTACTTTCACACTAGAGTTTTGGATTCCGTTTGTGAGATCCGTTTCAGGGCTCTCACAAAGGGTCCAAAACGAATCAGTTTTGCCCCAATGCATTCTGAATGGATAAGGATCCGTTCAGAATGCATCAGTTAGGCTCCGTTCCGCCTCTATTCCGTTTTGGAGGCGGACACCAAATCGCAGCATGCAGCATTTTGGTGTCCGCCTGAAGAGGCGGAGCCTAACGGATCCGTTTTTTTTTACAATGTAAGTCAATGGGGACGGATCCGTTGTCAATGACACAATATGGTGCATTTGAAAATGGATCCGTTCCCCATTAATTTTCATTGTAATTCAAAACGGATCCGTTTTGGACTTTGTCATTTTTCTTTAAACCTAATGCAAATGGATCTATTCTGAACGGATACAAACCTTTGCATTAGAGGTGCGGATCCGTCTGTGCAAATAAACAGACGGATCCCCACCAACGCAAGTGTGAAAGTACCCTAATGCGTTGCTCAAGAGGAGTCTTGCTTTACTAGGATTAGGGCATTTAAAAATATCTTCTCACTCATTTCGTATTGGGGCTGCTACAGAGGCAGCAGGGTTAGGGTTAGAGGAGGCCGTTATAAAAAGATTAGGTCGCTGGAATTCTAATCGTTTTAAAGTTTATATAAGGCCGGACTTATTGTAGATTTATTTTCCTTATATTTTTCAGATGCCCAGTTTGAGGTTTGGGTGGTTGGGCATTCCTTTGTGTATTGGGCCCAGAAGAACGCCAGTAAGAGGAATTACACTGAAAATATATCTTTTGATTCTAATCAGTTTAGGATATTTTGGTGGGGAGTCAGAGGTCTACATTGGAATCATGTATTGCCCTTACTACATCTGGAGTGCCGAAGGTTGCTGATCCCTGATTTAGGTGGTAACGATGTAGGCAATATTAGAACATTGGAGTTGCTGTGGAAGATGAAGCATGATCTAGCTTTTATAAAAAGCTTGCTGCTAGATGCGGTGTTAATTTTCTCCTTTGGTTGTCTGTTGAAGGTCGACCCTTCGAAAAAAATAAGAAAAAGATTAAACAGAGCAATGTTCAAATTTTTGCCTATTCTGGGAGGGCTTAGTTACAGGCACGCTGACTTTGAAGGTTGTGTGCCTGGTTTGTATAGGTCGGACGATGTACATTTGTCTGATGTAGGTCTTGATATTTTTAATTTAGGTTTACATAATGCATTGGAGAATTGTCTGTGTTGCTTTAAGGCCTCGGCCTTTTAAGCCTCGGCCTTGTGGGTAATAGTCATCCACTGGACTTGGTGGTCATTGGTTTTATTGGTCTAGTACTTGATATTGGTTCATATCAAGTGGAGATTTACTGGTACATTAAATTTCGGTAACCCCATAATAAAACAAGACGTCCTAGTTTTCCAATAAAGTTGTTGGTGTCTTATTTACTAGTTATATTTATGGTTGGGTTATTATGTGTCCTATGTCCTCCATGCACGGTCCCCCCAGAGCGGATCGCTTGGGGGACACATGGACACATGGGCACTTTTTCTGTCAGGTGGTTTTAATATTCTGGTTGGTTCAGTGTTTCTGTGTCATTGCTTCCCCCCTCTTCAATTTTGACAGGTCTTACCTGGTTTTATCCGGATCCAGCTCGTCCTGTCAGATGATGGATGTTTGACAGCTGTCAGATGTCAGGAAGGTGATTGGCCAGATGTACAGCGGCGGGAAAATCTTCATCCGCTGATTGGAGAAGCAGTCCTGCGGCGGGAATCCCTGTGGAAATAAAAGATGGGACATCACTGTCAGCTGCTGCAGTGTCAAGAAGATACGGACCTGTGCCCCGCGGTAACCCCATAATAAAGCAACACGTCCTATTTTTCCAACAAAGTGGTTGGTGTCTTATTTATTAGTTATATTTATGGTTGGGTTTTTATGTGTCCTCCATGTGTCACCTCTCCCAGGGGCGGAACTACCACTGTAGCGGTAATGATTACTGTGCGTTTTGGTGGGCGAAGATCAGGCCCTAATGGGTGACAATCATCACTTGGGGCCCAGACCTCATCCCCGACCTGTGGTCTCCCCAGAAGCTATGATGCAGGGATGTCATCACACCTCCTGGGCTAAGTAGGGCTATGAACCGAGCATCATCCCCCGGCCTCTGTGATTTCCTGCTCAGCTCAGTAGGCGCCATGATGTCACTGCATTGTATTTGATGGGGAGAGCTCCATTTATCGGGGGACTGGGGATATATGAGCATTACTTTTTAATTTTCTAAACATCACAGGGCTTCACTAATGTAAGGTGCAGAACTACTGTGTGCTACACTAGGGAAGCAGAACTACTGTGTTCGACACTAAGAGGGAATAACTACTGTGTGCGATGCTAAGGGGGCATAACTACTGTGTTCTACACTAATGGGGCATAAGTACTGCGTGCAACACTAAGGGGGCATAACTACTGTATGAACTAAGAGGGTATAACCACTATGTGCGACACTAAGGGGGCATAACTACTGTGTGCGACACTAAGGGATCTTAACTACTGTGTGCAAAACTAAGGGAGCATAACTACATTGTGCAACACTATAGGAGCTTAACTATTGTGTGCGACACTAAGGGGGCATAACTACTGTGTTGTACACTAATAGGGCATAACTACTGTTTGCAACACTAAGGGGTCATAACTACTGTATGAACTAAGAGGGTCTAACTACTATGTGCGACACTAAGGTGGCATAACTGCTATGTGCAACACAAAGGGGCATAACTACTGTGTGTAATACTAAGGTAGCATAACTACTGTGTGGGACACTAAGGGGCATAACTACTGTATTTGTCACTAAGGGGGCATAACTGCTAGTGCGACACTAAGGTGGCATAACTACTGTGTTCTACACTAAGGTGGAGTAACTACTGTGTGCGACACTAAGGAAGCATAACTACTGTGTGCAACACAAAGGTTTTAAACGTATCTGATTCTACAGAAGCGCCATCCCTCACAGCCGCCACCTGCTCCATGGTTAAAATGCGGTATATTATATGGGCCACCTGTCACTACTTAGTGCAATCCTGTAAAATAGAACGTGTCACCTCTCCCAGGGGCGGAACTACCACTATAGTGGTAATAATTACTGTGCGTATTGGTGGGCGAGGACCAGGACCTAATGGGTGACAGTCATCAATTACAGTCATAAATACTATGTGCGACACTAAGATGGCATAACTACTATGTGTGACTCAAAGGGGGAATAAATACTGTGTGTAGCACTAAGGTGGCATAACTGCTGTGTGTGACACTAAAGGGGTATAACTACTGTGTGCGACACTAAGGGGGGCATAACTACTCTGTGCGACACTAAGGTGGCATAATTACTGTATTCTACATTGAGGTAGTGTAACTACTGTGTGCAACATTAAGGGAGCATAACTACTGTGTGCAACACTAAGTGGACATAACTGCTGTGTTCTACACTAAGGTGGTGTAACTACTGTGTGTGACATTAAGGCAGTGCTTCTCAATTATTTTCTGTCATGCCCCCCCTAGGAAGAAGAAAACATTTTGCGCCCCCCGCGCGACTGTAAATAGTATCATTTGTCTATAAAATTGTTATACGTACACCAATCTCCCCACAGGTGAGGGCCATTAACCCCCCCCCCCCAAATCATGTGCAGGCTCCATTAACCCCCCCTCCCCCCCAAATCATGTGCAGGCTCCATTAACCCCCACCAAATCATGTGCAGGCTGCATTAACCCCCTCCCCCCAAATCATGTGCAGGGTCCAGGCTTCTCCCCTCCCCCATAACTACTGTGCGCGATACTAAGGGGACATAACTACTGTGTGTGACACTAAGGTGGCATAACTACTGTGTGCAACACTAATGGGGCATAACCACTGTGTGCGACCCTAAGGAGGCATAACTACTGTGTGCGACACTAAGGGGGCATAACTACTGTGTGCGACAATAAGGTGGAACAACTACTGTGTGCGACAGTAAGGTGGCATACGGTAATGTAAACTCTTGACTTCTCTTGCCCAGCGCATTTATACTTTTGATATGAATAAGTGGGTGGGAGGTTGTATGCCAACAATGGGTGGTCTTGACTAGGTACCATGGAGGATTGTCATATAGTTGCTCAGGGAAGGGGGCTCTGCCTTTTTAGTTATGCCTCTGACCTCTCCTGACATGTCTGTTTTAGTGACCATTTGTATTCCCATTATATAATTCAAATGAATATTTAATTTCTAAGAATTTTGTATTGTTCTGTTACTATTTTATTCCTAGTAGAAATGTATAAATAAATAGGCATTTGGCTTTTACCAACTGCACAGTCTGACATTGTACAATCAGGGCTGACAGTATCAGACTGTGGGGACACGCCCCTTTGACATAAAAAATGGTAGCAATCAGTTTATCATTTATTGATACGTTTCTAGGTGGAATAACAGAGCAATGACACAATGCAAAGCTACAAGGAAAGATTCTTATGGGGTGTCCCAGTGGTGGGACTTCCATGAATTGGACGCCTATGCTATATCTTGTGGATAGGTCATACATTTCTGACATGGGAAGACCCCTTTTAATCCCGAGGACTGTCAAATGTAGTTGAATGTATTTAGGGGCATGCTCTGTATAAATGGGTGTGTCCTGTATGATTTTTGGCTCAACTGTCTAGAAAATATTTAGGGAGGTTGGTGACCCTGCTACAGGAGCATGTGAATGGTCCATTATAGGAGACAAAACATGTGTGCTGATTACTAATCTCTAAAGACTTTATGAAAAACAAAATGTTTTATATATATACATATTCCTAGCCCTGGGCCCTGCATACCACATATCATTCAGATATAACACCCAGTGGTTGGGGCTATGCTGGGAGTTGTAATTCCTTAGAAGGTAGAACATCATTGGCTGCTGCATGTCATAAATCCAAAGGTACGAGGTCTGCTGGGAGTTGTAGTTAGAATGTACTGATTTATGTAAAAAAATTAATAAATGTTTCATATTATTTAAAAATTTCCATATTCTGTACTGAGCCATTGACTGGCATTACTTGTGATGTCATCACCTTCTAGAATGGCTCCCCCCCCCCCCAAGTAACTGTGACATCACTCAGGAGTTCTATGTCTGGCATCGGAACCCTCATTTCTGTGCAGTTGTATTGGTATTGCTCAGGAGACTGCAGCATATCATTGACTGCTCCCCATTTTTGGGAATTTGAGCTTCTACATTTTGTATCGAGAGTCTTTATTGATGGAGAGAGTGAGAACTTCTACCCGAAGAGGTAAGTGATCTCCTACATAACATACATGTTCGGGTACCTACCAATCCCGGCCTCAGGTGGAATTGTTGGGTTGGTTATATGGACGTTTTAGTCATTTATATGATGTCTTGTTATTAGGACACAGAGCAGGAACATCAGCTCAGGAGCGCCCCCTGGTAGGAGCCGCTCGTACTCGTGGTCTTCCTGGAGGACAGCCTGCCACATATAATGGCGCCACTCACAGCACAGGACATCGTGCTCGACCGGCGCCTTATGGGCGGAGGACAGCCATGCCAGTAGAGGAGCGGACATCCACTGCAGGGCGACGCAGAAGACCATCTACTGCCCCCGATAACACCAGTGGCTGGAGGAGGACCCGACAGGCAGTGCGCCAATTACACCAGGCGCTGGATGACCTGCCCATTTCCATCATGGGCACAGCCGGCTCCAGAGGAGGGTGTGTCATCTGCCTCCTGGAGTTTGAGGTCGGGGAGTCAGTCACCAATCTCCCCTGCTCCCATGATTTCCATGGAGCCTGCATAACACCATGGCTCCTGGAAAATCCAGTCTGCCCCCTGTGCCGCTCCCCGCTGCTGACCAGATAATGGAGGATGGATATGGTATGTGGATTGTGTGCCCTGTATAGAATAAGCCCCTTACACAAAAGTCACCTCATCAGCCGACTACCATGGAGCTGGAGGGGTTGTCAGGTGGAGCATTTCCAGAATGCACACCGGGCGCTCTCTTTCACCTCTGTGTATATTGGCCCCAGAACCAGTTATTGGGGTCTTTCCCCCGACCTGGTAGCAATGGTTTTGATCCAGGATTTTCTATTTAATTTCAGTTATGACCTGATCTGTTTTTGACCATGATTTTGGATGATCCTTTTGTACCGCATACTCGGCTGTGATTGACCCCCGTTGCTGACCCCGGACTGTATGACAATTCTTCTGCCTCCTGATTCTGTACTGCGCACTCGGCTCTGCTTGACCCTCGTTGCTGACCCCTGGACCGTACGACTACTCTTCTGCCTCCTGATTCTGTACTGCATACTCAGCTCTGCTACATCTTCATTCTTCCTCTTCGGGTTGTCTGACCATCCTCCTGATCACTACACCTGTTCTACAGTCTCAGCTCTGATAGTCCGCTACATCACGGTAGGTGAATAGACTTTCCATTTGGTTTCCCCCATTGTACCCGTAGCTCTAATCCTCCTGCTACATCCGGTTCATCCACTGCTGACACATCTCCAGAGAATGAACCAAGTCCTGGCCGCAACACAGAACTTTACACCCCAACCTAGTCATGAGAAGGGGGTGCAGGTGAATTGTGCCATCCAGGAGGAGATTTCTCTGGACATGGGAGAAGCAGATGGTGACATTTCTGCATCTTCCATCTTCATGTCAGCAGTTTCTGGAGTTCAGCTCTGGAGGATCCTGTTAATGTAGACATTACTCCCAGGTGATGTTGTTGCGTCTCTAAGGTTTTCATTTCTTTTTTTCAGATTCTTTGCGGATGATTTGTGGCTTCAAGGGGAAGATCATCTCCAGCTTTCTCTAGTCCCTTCTGTGGACACAACGCGTTCCGCTCGGACACTTCTGCACCATCTTGATATCTGCTCCATGTCGGCATCTGCAGACTCCTCGTAGTTTGTGGCAGTTTATGGCGATGACATCATCTGGTTTTATCTCCAAGAGCAGGAAGATCTGTTCACCAAATAAATAGTAGACATAGTAAAAATGTGTAACAATGTGGCGGTTGCAGGTGTGAAATAAGACCGAGGGCTGGGCCCACAGGTACAGAGGGTACACGATGCCACACAGACACAGAGAACGGTTCTTTCCCAGCAGTTGAGTTTACTGAACAATATAGTGTAATCACAGGGTTCCTCCTGTTGTAAAACGTAGCCTTTAATAAATTACATATAAAATATCTCCCACAGACAGAAAAAACATAGAAAAAAGAAACAAAAACAAAAATACATGAAAACGACACATCAGGGATATGTACTATAGTGCTGTTTGCAACATGTCTAGTCCTCCGTGATAATTGAGGACATAGTAATCCAGGTAGGGTGTCTGTTGATGAACTGGGCCTATCCCTGTATGTGGCCCTATACTGATGGACCCTGCCTATAAACGGAAGAACCGCCCCGATAGGGACGATCCCGCATTCAGGAACCTCCTAATAGGCCCTAGGCAAACCTAAATGGTGGCCTGTTCTGGGTACACAAAAAAACAAACAAACTATTAGTACATAGAGCAATGGAACACCACAACTGTGGATGCTTTATATGATGATAAACACTTGCTCAAGATGTCTCGTGTTAGCGATACATCGATTATATGTATATCAGCACATAAAAGTATATATACTGCGATGCCAAACACATATATTGATATAAATGTGATATAAATATATACAGACATCAGCTGCCAAAGATGGTGGCATGCAAGTAAGCGCCCTGTTCCCTACGCGTTTCACCCATATTGATAATTGGGCTCTTCAGGGGACATTTAATTTAATATCGTACTCGGCATCAGTACTAGATTAGGGATGGCAGAGCAGTCAGCAAGGCCATTCCAATTTTAATGACACAATATCAGCTACTTATATTAGATCACCCAGTAGGTCTCATGTATTTTAGAATAGCTTGTCCTGTCAGACATTAGAACAGCACATGACGCCTATATAGTGGTTTCTTACAACTGGGATAACACTGCATGGGACAATGACCCTATAGGGTCAAGATACCAAACCACTATCAAGTCATGTTGACATCAGTGATCCCAGTAGATACTGTTGGTGGGAAAGCCACTATGAAAAGTCACACATATGTAATAACATCTGCTGCTTAGTACAAGTAAGGTGATACTACTTGCGTGCCCGGACCACGCTTGGACAATCCCAATCTGTCACCCAGATTTGCAGTGTGTAGCGGACTGGACCCTGTACCAGAGTCTGCCCCAGTTTCCTGGAAGGGACTGCTTGCTCGCCTCCTGCCCTGCGACTATGGCCCCATGTATGCTTGTCCTGTTTGAGCGGTGATACCCCAGATAGCTCTGCTATGGAGCCCATTCGTATAATAAAGACTATGGGAAAGACTTTAGCTCCATGGCAATTGAACTGGATGTGTGTGGTCTGAGCGCCATTCAATAATGTGCGCTCAGACCTAAGCTATCTGGGGATATGTTGCATGTATATGTTTTATGTAGTAATTGTAACATTGTGTAATTTTATGATCTTTTGCAACCATGTGCTCAATGGAGTCTGCCTCTATCCTTGGATATATTGAGCGCTCAGATCCAAGCCATCTGGGGATATGTTAAATGTCTGTGTACTGTAAAGGGTGGGACATTGTGTATTGAATAGTGATGTCTGTCCTATTGTCCCCACATGTGTATTGGCGATTTCCCTTTGTCCTGAGAGATAATTGAATGACTCCTCAATTGTCTCCAGGACAGAAGACATTGTGTATTCTCCTGCCTGTGATGATTACATTACCCATGTGGGGTAATTGTATCACAGGCAGAGGGAGGGATATGCTGGGGGTGTCTGTATTGTCCCAATGTGTGTGATTGGCTGCTGTATCCCCTGTGTCGCAGTCTTCCTTCTGGTCCCCTAGGGGAGTGTCCACCAGGTGGGAGACCTGCATAAATACCGGGCAGGTAGCCCTCAATAAGAAGAGTTCCTGTTTAACCCTCAAAGTGAAGTGTCGTCTCATTATTGGGGGAGGATTTATTGGATGCTGTTCCAGTCTGACTGCTAGGAGTGCAAACCTATCCGTATGGTTCCTATTCAACTGTCTACAGCATTCAGAGGCTTGAGAGGATTCGTATGCTTCTCAGGTTCAGCGATTGAGGTGTCTGCTAGAGTGCTTGGAGTCCTCAGGAAGCGCTAGGAGCATCTTTCAACGGAGGTACCCAGTCGGGGTGCCAGGCGATCCGTTACATTGGTGGCAATCGGTGGGATGGCGTCCTAGTGCGAGGTAAAGCAGCTCGTTCGTGGAATTACAAATTGAGGGCAACGCTAGCACTCATACCCAACTTCAGGAGAACAAGCATGGCACCCAGCTACACGCAGGAGGAATTTGACAGAGTGCTGAGATCACGGCTGATTTTCTTCGGACCCAACCCCTCGGAGAAATCTGTGCAGTTCGTGAGGAGGTTAACAGCAGAGTACCTGCAGTTCATGGCAGATGGTATCGTCCGCCCTCCCCAGCGGCAGTGTGAAGTCCAGGGGGCCGAAGGTGTCTTCCTTCCTCCTCAGCGGCCGTGTGAGTTACAGAGGGCCGAAGGTGTCGTCCTTCCCCCCCAGCGGACGTGTGAGTTACAGAGGGCCGAAGGTGTCGTCCTTCCCCCCCAGCGGCAGTGTGAGTTACAGAGGGCCGAAGGTGTCGTCCTTCCCCCCCAGCGGCAGTGCGAGTTACAGAGGGCCGAAGGTGTCGTCCTTCCTCCCCAGCGGCAGTGTGTACCCCCGGGAGCTGAAGGTGCCGTCCCTTCTCTCCAGCCGCAGTGTGTACCCCCGGGAGCTGAAGGTGCCGTCCCTTCTCCCCAGCCGCAGTGTGTACCCCCGAGAGCTGAAGGTGCCGTCCCTTCTCCCCAGCCGCAGTGGGTACCCCCGGGAGCTGAAGGTGTCGTCCTTCCTCCCCAGCGGCAGTGTGTACCCCAGGGAGCTGAAGGTGCTGTCCTTCCTCCCCAGCGGCAGTGTGTACCCCCGGGAGCTGAAGGTGCCGTCCCTTCTGCCCAGCAGCAGTCTACTGTTCAGGGAGAGGAGCTGGTTACCCCCTCTCCCCAGCAGAAGCATAACCCACCAAGGGGAGACACTAAGCCCCTCACCAGCGCAGATGGGACTGCGGTCTCTGCGCCCAAGCTACAGGGAGTACGGAGGGTCAGCCCTGCTCCCCAGCGGCAGAATCTTTTACCAGGAGGGGAGAGTCTTGTCCCTCCTCCCCAGCAGCAGCCTAGCCCACCAAGGGGAGACAGTAAACCCCACAACAGTGCAGATGGGACCATAATCTCTGCACCTGCACCACTGGAGATATGGACAGTCTGTCCTGGTCTCCAACAACAGGACAAGGTATTGGAAGAGAAGGCGGTTTGTTTTCCCGTAATACAAGAGAGGACGTCGCAGGGAGAGGAGCCTGTTACCCCTTCTCCCCAGCAACCGCTTTATCCAACCAGGAGAGAGGACACCCTGGTTACTTTTTCCCGGACTATGGATTTCCCACTGGATACATGTGGCAGGAGAACACCAGGACAGCTACACCGGGTAAGAAAGGCCGACCGACTATCAGAGCCCCAGACCGATTGGAGGTCTGGAGTCTGGATAGTCTCTTTGGTAAAGGGGAGAAATGTAGCGGACTGGACCCTGTACCAGAGTCTGCCCCAGTTTCCTGGAAGGGACTGCTTGCTCGCCTCCTGCCCTGCGACTATGGCCCCATGTATGCTTGTCCTGTTTGAGCGGTGATACCCCAGATAGCTCTGCTATGGAGCCCATTCGTATAATGAAAGACTATGGGAAAGACTTTAGCTCCATGGCAATTGAACTGGATGTGTGTGGTCTGAGCGCCATTCAATAGTGTGCGCTCAGACCTAAGCTATCTGGGGATATGTTGCATGTATATGTTTTATGTAGTAATTGTAACATTGTGTAATTTTATGATCTTTTGCAACCATGTGCTCAATGGAGTCTGCCTCTATCCTTGGATATATTGAGCGCTCAGATCCAAGCCATCTGGGGATATGTTAAATGTCTGTGTACTGTAAAGGGTGGGACATTGTGTATTGAATAGTGATGTCTGTCCTATTGTCCCCACATGTGTATTGGCGATTTCCCTTTGTCCTGAGAGATAATTGAATGACTCCTCAATTGTCTCCAGGACAGAAGACATTGTGTATTTTCCTGCCTGTGATGATTACATTACCCATGTGGGGTAATTGTATCACAGGCAGAGGGGAGGGATATGCTGGGGGTGTCTGTATTGTCCCAATGTGTGTGATTGGCTGCTGTATCCCCTGTGTCGCAGTCTTCCTTCTGGTCCCCTAGGGGAGTGTCCACCAGGTGGGAGACCTGCATAAATACCGGGCAGGTAGCCCTCAATAAGAAGAGTTCCTGTTTAACCCTCAAAGTGAAGTGTCGTCTCATTATTGGGGGAGGATTTATTGGATGCTGTTCCAGTCTGACTGCTAGGAGTGCAAACCTATTCGTATGGTTCCTATTCAACTGTCTACAGCATTCAGAGGCTTGAGAGGATTCGTATGCTTCTCAGTTTCAGCGATTGAGGTGTCTGCTAGAGTGCTTGGAGTCCTCAGGAAGCGCTAGGAGCATCTTTCAACGGAGGTACCCAGTCGGGGTGCCAGGCGATCCGTTACACAGTGTGTCCCTGCTAATCCTTTAGCGACCAATGGATAGTCTGTAAGAAGTCAAAAACAATGGACAATATTAGCCAGAGCTTTTAGTTAAGGTACTTAACCTCTTCCCTGTAGCCCTTAATTGTTTAGGTAACTCACAGTTGTCGGCGCCTCACTGGTCCTGTATGTAAGGTAATCTGGTATCGCGTGAAGCTTGAGGCGTCGGCACTCTCCCCAGCGTCGGTCTCTGTACCTCCCTGATTGGGCGTGGGCAAGTGGCGTACGCCGTACTTCATCGGTCAGTAACTAGGTAACCTGACGCACTGGCGTTAGTCACGTGACCTGCCACGTCAATCTATGGAGTCAGGGCGCTCCATGGCCATGTTGCCTGCGTCATGTGAGGGTGATTCGATTTAAAGTGACGTAATCCTACTCACCATAAGTATGTGCTGTCATATATTGTATATAAAAACAACAGATATACTCCATCGTAATACCGGAGCAATAGGCTTGCCTATATAGGTCAGAGCATATATGACGGCCGCCATTATTTGATAATATATAATGCGCACAGTGAATTAACCCCTAAATTGACAGAGGTGTCAATATATAGTAATAAGGCCCTAGTTACACTAAGGCACAGTTACAAAGCGGACAGCCACCACTGATAGGGTCAGGCGTCCTGCAAATATAGTAGCTATTTCGATTTCTGTGTCAGATCAGTGTAGGTAGAAGTGTTCATTCATATTTACAATGTTAAGTACAAGGAATGGTGAAGACATACAGTCCAGGAGACGGCTACAAACCTCCCCCTCCTCAATATAGTACTGTATTATGGTTAACACCTGTTCCTTAATAAATGATAGTATGGTCAGCTATAAAAAACAAGAATAATCAATACTCTCCATTAATTCTAGTGGGGACATATGTAGTGTACGGGAGTTGTAATGCCCGTCACTACAGAAGGGTCACTTGTGTGCGGTCGTTTCCCCTCAATCATGGGGAGGTTGGTGTAAAACATCCTCATGTAATGTAATGCTGTGTATTTCCCTGTTACTGTGATATTGCCATGTGCAGGCCTGATAGGGATGTCATTCCAGCTCTAAGACGCTAGAGGGAGCTAGGGAGCCCTAGTTTATATATCGGCCCAGTCAGGGGAAGAAAAGGCAGTTAAGCCCAGGCCATGCGCCTGTGAAAGTCTAGCTCAGGCCTTGAGCCTGTGAGAGTCTAGTCTAAGTCCAAGGCCCAGGCCTTGTACCCGCTGAAGTCAGCCCAGGCCCTGTAGCCTGAGGGGGTCCAGCCTAGGAAGATTCATTCCCTAGGAGGAGCAGTCCAGACCCTAGAACTAGTGGAGAAGAGTTCCCTCCTTAGTCAAGCTGCAAGCAGGACAAGTATCCCTGGAGAGAGAGAACAGTTGCCTGAAGTGTATTGCTGCATTAAGAGTAAGAGGAAAGCCCTGATCCTAGGAGGCCTGTCTTGAAGATAGCTTTTGCGACTGTGATTGATAGCCTGAACCACTGCTGTGACTGTATTGTAACGTGTGGAATATTCTGGAACTGTACTTACTGACTGTTCATCTATCTTCAACTACGTTCAGTAAAGTTATCCTGTTATTCAAGTATATAAAGATTCCTCAATTATTCCACCTGTCACTACACGGTGTGCCACCGTTCAATTGGCACTGGCGTCACGACATTCATCACCTGCCTGTTCCAGTGCTGACCCGATTGAAGACGACAGTCAGTCCCAGGTTAGTGGGTTGCCCTGCACTACAAAGCCCAGCATACCTAAAGCTACACTACTGACCCCCTGGGACACTGCATCGCTCTTTTTGGCGTCACGAACAGGATCGCATGCTTCTGTAGTGCAGAGAAGTGTGAACTGTGTGCTTTAACCATTCCACCACCGTATTGCAAGGACTGTACCCTTTATTTCCAAGTCAATGGATTACAATTGTGCCTGGGAGGAATCGGAGGTGCTGTGCTGTGTTGCGCCACCCCCAGAGAGAAAATTACCGCTTCAAAGTGTATTTTTATGGACTTTTTGCCATCCTGCTTGCTGTCAGTGAATGGCTGCATCATGGCGCCCAAGATGGCCGCCGGCGCCGTTAGGCTTCTTCCTGCGCCATCACTGTCCTCAGTGGCGTGAAGATTTGGCGCCAAGACCCCCCAAGAGGGAGGAGGAAACTGCCGAGAGATACCGCCTACCTTTGCGGATTATAATATGGAAGCCGCCTGCCATATACTGGAATACCTAGGGGGCGTGCCAGCAGCGACGGGGAGGAGCCTGCAGCAACAGTGGCTTACCCTGCTCCGCGACTGCCTGCCTGAACCAGAGGGATCCGGATCCTTAGGAGCAGCGATGGAGGCTACCCCAAGAGCAACCAGTGAGTGCCATGCCGCTCCAGCTTCTGCCCCAAGTAAAGTGGCCCAGACCTGCCCATGGCCACAAGCCGAACCTTGCCGTTTCCACGGACCGCGAGAAGGCTTTCTCCCACGGAACCCTGCGTGGTCGGCTCTAATGGCAGAGATCCGCGTGGCGGCAACCCTGAAGACCACCACTAAGAAGAAGTACTTTGAGGAGGTCACTAAAAGAATCTTTGAGGACTCCGTTCAGGGCAAACCCCAGTTGGAGCGCCGCACAGGAGTTGTGCTGGAATTCGACAAGGCCCGGGGGTTTGGATTTATCCAAGAGACTGGCACCAACCGCGATTACTATGTGAACCGCCGGTCTGTCAAGCGGAGTTACCTACCAGAGAGACTGCATAATCTACTGGTGGGTGAGCGGGTGGAGTTCACTCCCACGGAGGGCCTGCGAGGCCCATATGCCACCGCGGTGACCCGTCCAGGACCAGTATCGGAGAACTGGGAGGAGGCAGAGGATCTGGCGGAGACCGAAGACCCGCCGGGGCCAGTCCGAAACACCTATCAGGAGAAGGGCTCCTTCTTAGGCCCAAACATCTTCTGGCAGCCGACCGTCTTGGACAGGCCTGCAAGTCCGTATCCCTCTCCAGAGCTGCCACGGCGGGAGAAAACAGCGGCTGATTGGGCGCGGATGGCCCAGTTTGGTGAGGCCCTTGATAACCTGCGGGGGAACCATAGGGAGGAGACGTCCCCGGAGCCTGCTGCAAATGCACCAGAAGCCAGCGGCGAGATCGCCGCCCTGGAGGAGCGGATCACCAAGCTGCAGGTATACCTGGATGGCCTGCGTCAAGTGGCCAGTTCCAGGACCGCATCGCAACAGGACAACCGTGGTGAGTCACCTGTGCCCCCTGTACCGCCCGAACCCGTAGTCCGAAGTCCTACCACTAGCGCTGAGCCACCCAAGGTCAGTGTAAAAGCGGATAAACTGACATATGCCCGGAGCCGAGTCCGTCTTGACGGGACCACCTTATCCAGGCCGGTGGAGGTGTCTGCCCCAGTGCCGGCCCGTGTCCCGAGGCCAGCCGCCCCTGCGAATCCTCAGCCCAGCGGGCCCATGAGATGGATAGGCCCTGTCCCGGTGATGATTCCGGCCCATGCTGTCTGGTGGGCACAGCCTTCAAGTGCCCCTGGTACATGGCCCAGGTTGCGGGCAGTACCGGGTTGCACCACCTCTGATGAACAGGGTTCTTTTGATACCTACCTGTGAGCAGGCCTGCTAGGCCATTTTGTTGAAGGCTCACAGGGACATCATACTTGTTGCAGGGACTGTCCCTTATGTTGACAGGCTGGTGGAGCTTGCTGCCAGTTCCCCACGGCCGGTGGCATGTTTGAGAAAATTAAGTAGCCACTGTGGAACCACTGCTCCCAGCCTGTCCTTTGCTGTTTCCGGGACATCCTGCCTGCTGGAAAAAAAAATAGTCTTATTCATCCAAGTTGTGCTTTTATTTGCACCTTTTTCCCCTTTTTAACCCCCATTTCAGGTTGAAAGGGATTTTCATGTCAGCACTTAAAGAGTAAGCAGGACTTGCCAGGATGATGTAACCCTGGTATTGTCAGAGTCCTGTATTGTCAATATTATGTGTGTGCTGCTGACTGTATTTATTACAATTTTATTCAAGTCAATGTGCCCAGAGATGGACTCCCCAGGTGCGAGCCTTTGTGTTGATCAATTCCATGGACTCCATAAGTGTGAGCCAACTTTTATAATATTTCATTTTGGACCTACCGTTACTCAGTCATGGACTATCCTGGTATTCCCTAACATCCGCTGTGCCAGGTCAGCGCCCCAGGTCCACTCATTATCCTGAAGGAAGAGAACGACGCCCCTTGTCACCACACTTCACCTTTGCCAACGAACCCGATATGAATGTATATGCAGATGAATTACGTATATGTATTCTATGTATGCCTGCATGTTTCTCTCTTTCTATTTCAGGTAAAAATTCCAGTTGGGCGGGCCCTGATGGAGTACGAGGTCGTACTCAGCTTAAAGCAGCGGGGTATGTAGTGTACAGGAGTTGTAATTCCCGTCACTACAGAAGGGTCACTTGTGTGCGGTCGTTTCCCCTCAATCATGGGGAGGTTGGTGTAAAACATCCTCATGTAATGTAATGCTGTGCATTTCCCTGTTACTGTGATATTGCCATGTGCAGGCCTGCTAGGGATGTCATTCCAGCTCTAGGTCAATAGAGGGAGCTAGGGAGCCCTAGTTTATATGTAGGCCCAGTCAGGGGAAAAAAAGGCAGTTAAGCCCAGGCCATGCGCCTGTGAAAGTCTAGCTCAGGCCTTGAGCCTGTGAGAGTCTAGTCTAAGTCCAAGGCCCAGGCCTTGTACCCGCTGAAGTCAGCCCAGGCCCTGTCGCCTGAGAGGGTCCTGCAGTGTCCCAGGGGGTCAGTAGTGTAGCTTTAGGTATGCTGGGCTTTGTAGTGCAGGGCAACCCACTAACCTGGGACCGACTTCAATCGGGTCAGCACTGGAACAGGCAGGTGATGAATGTCGTGACGCCAGTGCCAATTGAACGGTGGCAAGTGACAGGTGGAATAATTGAGGAATCCTTATACTTGAATAACAGGATAACTTTACTGAACGTAGTTGAAAATAGATGTACAGTCAGTAGGTACAGTTCCAGAATATTCCACACGTTACAATACAGTCACAGCAGCGGTTCAGGCTATTAATCACAGTCGCAAAAGCTATCTTCAAGACAGGCCTCCTAGGATCAGGGCTTTCCTCTTACTCTCAATGCAGCAATACACTTCAGGCAACTATTCTCTCTGCAGGGGTACACTTACTTCCTCTCCTGCTTTCGTTCTTGGCTGTAGGCAATACTCTCAAGGTCCAGACACCCAAATAACAGTGATAACCCTTGAGCAAAGGTTTTGTAGAGGTTCCCTTCTCTCCTGGTGACAGGCTCTATACTTGATATGCGAACTGGCTTGCTGGTTATACTCTCTGTCCCACTTGCTAATGACAGGCTGTTACTTAGAGTACCTCAGGTATACTTGACCTGGAAAACTGGGTGGGAATGATCCTCCACACCAGTGGTGCAATCTCTGCACTAGTTACTGAGTCCTGAATCTCTCAGAACTAACTCTGAACTAGAAACTTCCAACAGCCTTCCCTAGGCTAGGCCCTGGCCTATTTATACTAAACTGGGGGCTCCCTCTGCTGACTTTAATATGAATTGCCTGCTACAGGCCTAACTTTCTTAAAGGGAGATACACATTAAAATATAGCAGTGTCGGGTAACCTACCCGTATGCTGCACACCCCCAGGCTTTAACGTGAGTAAGGCCTCGTACTCACACACATGCCTTTCTGAACCGGCATAAAATGTTACATACATTAAGCATTACAATATAAATATGGTAAATAATTATTTTACACAGAAGATATAACATTTGTAACTTAATAAACAGGCGACGCTAGGGAAAGGGGCGTCTTCTTGCTTCTTAGACACGGCCGCTGACCTGGCACAGCGGACTTAAGGTGAACCAGGTTAGTCCATAGTAATACATGTCAAGAAGAAGATGTTATTGTCTTTCAAAGTCTACAGGGGTTTCCCGGGGTTTGTATAACAGGCAAGGGCTCACGTGGAGGAGTCCATTCTTGCGCACAAACGTCAAGCAAGCAATTTCCGGTAGTAACTGCCCGGGAGGAGACACCACCAGCATAATCAAAGTCCCCTAAACGGACTGGCGGACGTCCCCTGTTTATCCGGGTGGACCTTCTCAATACAGGAGTTTCCTCCTCCCTTAGCATCGAGGTAGAAGGGAGAGGAGCAACAGGAGGGTCTCCACCAGTGGGACCCTGGTCAGGAACAACAGGAGCAACAGGAGCCGGAGGATCCTCTGAAAGGGGGACTGGATCCGGGACATTTTGAACCGGCTCTTCTTGAGGTGAAGGCACAGTAGGTGCCGGAGCGGGCACCAACAAATTCAACCATGGTGTCAGGAGCCAATGCATGGGTTCAGTGTCATACATTAGATTATTTACAGCCTGCATAGGATCCTCGGGCTGTATTGATGGCTCTGACACAGGTGATTCAGATCTAGAACTCTCAGCACTGGGTTCTTTCGTCAGGTAGAGCTTTAACCGGTTCCTGTGAACAATTTGGGATCCCCTGCCTTCTCGGGTAATCTCATAAATGTGGGTCCCAGCATTTGGGATTGCAGTGACAACATAAGGAATCTGCTCCCATTTACTGTCCAGTTTACTTGTACGGTGGTTGTTTTTCAACCACACCACATCTCCTATTGTCAAGGGTTCTGCATGGGCTGCTTGATCATAGTCTCTCTGCTGTCGGTCTCTAGCATAATCCATACGTTCCTGAACAATGGCTTTGGCCTTATTCAATCGCCTTTGGTGCTCAGCAACCCAGTCGGTATTAGGTAACGGGTTGATGCAATCAGGTACGTGTATGTCCAAGGAGTGATCAGCAGGCAATGTCCCTTGGCGCCCAAACATCAAATAAAAGGTGTATACCCAGTGGAACAATGGATGGTATTGTTGTACGTGTACATGAGCTGTGGCAACAGACTGGGCCAATCCCTCTGGTTTCAGGAGGCACGGCCCTCAGCATCTCTATCAAGGTCTGATTCATTTTTTCACACAGTCCGTTACCTTGAGGATGGTAGGCCGTTGTCCGGATTTTCTTGCAGTTGTGTAAGCGGCACAGTTCATGGAACAGATGGGACTCAAAAGCAGGTCCTTGATCGGTGAGGATCTTTTCTGGACATCCGTAGGGCAGGAGGAAGTGTTTCCAGAACAGTTCGGCTGTAGTCTTGGCCGTCTGGTCTCTCACAGGCACTGCTACGACAAACTTGGTGAAGTGGTCAATAATAGTCATGGCATAAGCATACCCTGAGCGACTAGGCTCCAACTTCACATGATCAATGGCGACAAGTTCAAGAGGACGGGTACTTACAATGGGTCGCAGTGGTGCCCTCTGGTCGTGGTGCTCACTTCGTTTTAAGGCACAGGCTATACACTCCCGACACCATCTCTCAATGTCCTCTCTCATGCCCACCCAATAGAACCGCTGGCGGATATTAGCCTCAGTCTTTTGGACCCCAAAATGACCGGATTGATTGTGGTACATCTCCAACACCATACCTGCATCTCGTCGGGGTATGAGAATCTGATGCACTCTTTCATTGGATACTGGGTCTAGGCTTCTCCGTAGTAATAGGCCCTTTTGTATGAAGAGTAGATGGCGCTGTCTCCACAGTTTGGTGAGCTCTGGATCTGAACTCTGACGTCTAATTCTCTCGGGGGCTCTGCCACTGGTAATAAAATCCAACAACTCGCCCAGCACTCTACTTTCAGACTGTAATTTCACCCACCTTTCCTCTTTGGGCTCAGGCTTACTGGAGGGTGAAGGGGCTGCGGCTCTGTCATTGGTAGCTCGAGCATGATCCTGTTGAGCAAATTTGTTATAGAAAGCCGGCATTTCTACATCTTCCCAAGCATCCCGTCCATCATCAGGAGCTGTCTCTGTGGGAAGTCTGGATAAAGCATCAGCATTGTCATTAGTACGCCCAGCACGGTATTTCACAGAGAAATCATAGTTGGCGAGGCGGGAGGCCCATCTCTGCTCCAAGGCCCCCAATTTAGCTGTATTTAGATGCGCCAGAGGGTTATTGTCGGTGAATGCAATGAACGGAGTGGCAGCTAGATAGTCTTTGAATTTCTCCGTCACTGCCCACACCAATGCCAGGAACTCTAGTTTGAAGGAACTATAATTCTGATCATTTTTCTCAGCCCCTTTCAGGGAGCGGCTTGCATAAGCTATCACTCTCTCTTTTCCCTCTTAGATCTGGGCCAACACGGCTCCCAGGCCTCGCTTGCTAGCATCAGTATAAAGATGGAATGGTTTGTTGTAGTCTGGATAACCTAACACAGGAGGCTCGGTCAGTTTCTTTTTTAACAATTGGAATGCTATTTCTCTTTCCTCATTCCACTAAATGGGCACAGGAGTTCTAGGACTTTTCTTGGGTTGCCCCCTCAGGAGTTCCTGGATAGGATCAGCTATTTGAGCAAAGTGGGGGATAAAACGTCTATAGTAGCCTGCAAAGCTAAGGAAACTCCTCACCTCTTTGACGGTAGTGGGGACCGGCCAATTACGGACAGCCGCTAGCTTATCAGGGTCAGGCTGCATGCCCTCTGCGCTTACCACATGCCCCAGGTATTTTACTGCAGGTTTGAGCAGGTGACACTTGGATGGCTTTACTTTCAAGCCATATTTGACAAGGATTTCAAATACTTCTGCTAAATGTTTCAGATGGTCCTCATATGTTTTTGAGTATACAATGACATCATCTAGATATAGCAGCACTGTTTCAAAGTTTTTGTGGCCCAAACACCGCTCCATTAGTCTCTGGAAAGTCCCTGGGGCATTACATAGCCCGAACGGCATACAATTGAATTCAAACAGGCCCATGGGAGTGGTGAAAGCAGTCTTTTCCCTATCCTCAGGGGCCATGGGTACTTGCCAGTAGCCACTGGTCAAGTCCAATGTGGAGAAATAAGCGGAGGAGCCCAGAGCAGTTAGTGACTCCTCAATGCGGGGCAATGGGTATGCATCTTTGTGGGTTATTTGGTTAATTTTTCTATAATCCACACAGAAACGGATACCACCATCCTTTTTCTTTACAAGGACCAGGGTGCAGCCCACGGACTACGGCTGTCCCGGATTACATTAGAGTCTTTCATCTCTTGGATCATTTCTTTTACAGTCTGATATGAAGTCGGCGGTAAGGGTCTGTATCTCTCCTTGATAGGAGGATGAGAGCCAGTAGGTATGGTGTGTTGTATGGCACTGACCTCTCCATAATCAGTAGCATGCTTACTGAAGGCCTGGTGGTGCTCTTTGACAAGCTGTAGGATCCCTTCTCGTTGGTGTTGGGGGGTAGCCTCGTCCCCGACATGGAGCTCTTCTCACCAGGGCACTTGTGGCTGGTTCACCGGCAGATGTCCGTTGACTGCAGCTGGCGGCTTTTCTGTCACTGGAAGACAAATGATGTCCTGGAAGGACACCTGGGAAAGCTGGGCAACAGGGGAGTGCTTAGTAAGCGCAACAGGATGATCACCCAGGTTAATCAGACGGACAGGTACTTTACCTTGGGAGACGTTTACCAGGCACTTGGCAGCTCGAACATAAGGGTAGTTCTCCATCTGGATTGGTTCCACCAGGGCTGGATAATCTTGGCCTTGGACTCCCAGGACAGCACGGCACCATAAAAGAGTTTGAGAATTAGGAGGCAAAGTCACAGGCTTATTATCACGGATCCTGGCAGTACAAATTTCTCCTTTCCCATTAGCAAACCTCTGCTGAGCACTTAACACAGTAATAGTCTTTTGAATCACCCTCTTGGATGCAGAGGTAGCAGTGGGCAAAGTCCACTGGATGCAGTGCGTCAAGTATTTCAGAATAACAGTTCTTGAAGACATTGGTGCCTAGAATGACAGGATGTCCTCCTCTGTCGCCGGCTTGTACTACTGTCACCCCCTGTTGAGGCAAGGTTGCTTCTCCCACCTGCAGAGTGGGTTTCCAGTACCCATGAATCTTTACTGGTTTGCCATTGCTTGCGATAATCTCCACCCAGGATTCAGGCAGCTGGGTTAACTGGTTGGTGTCCCAGAATTTTTCAAATGTGGGCAGCTGAATGGTAGTGACCTGGGACCCAGTATCTAGTAGGGCTTCAAAGGGGACCCCGTTGATCTCTATATTGATTTTAGGATGGGATCCTACATACCGGGGCATCCAACTTGGATCCTTTGGACCTAATGTTCTACCTCCGAGCGGTCTCAGCCTCGAGGTAGCCGTAACTGTCAGCCGTGGATTCTGTGTGTCCCACCTTTTTACAGTATTTACACACGGGCCGTTTGCGGTCTTTGGAACGATCTCTATTACGCCTCCCAGGATCCCTGGGGTGAGTCTCTCGGTATGGAGGTGGGAATGGCTTAGGAGGTGACAGGAACTCTTCCTCTGACATTAGGGGTTTTTCCCATTCCTCTTTCTTTCTGCACACTCTCTTTAAACTTTTAGTGAGAAGGTTTACCTGTTCCGTCAGCATGGCAATAGTATCAGTAGCTGAAGCTTGAACAGCTTGGCCGGCCCCAGCCTGGTTAGGGATAAGCGGTTTTGGCCTGCAGGCTGGTGACTCAAGTGGGGTGCTCAACTCCGTAGACACTGTTGACCCCAGAATTCTTATAGCCAGCTCTTTAAAATCCAGAAAGGTACTGCTAGGGTGCTGGGCTGACAGCATTTTTAATTGAGTCCTTATTTGCTCACTAGACACCCCTGTGATAAATTGCTCCCTCAGGGTCTGGTCCTGATTATCAGCCTCCCTGGGATCTATCTGGATTACAGCCCCCAAAGCCTCCTGCAGCGATAGGGCATAGTCACGGAGGGACTCACCGGACTTCTGTTTTTTGCCAAAGAAGTGCATCTTTATCTCTGAGGCCGTCCTTGTTTCAAAAGTGGCCCTGAGGCGGGTGAATATTTGCTCTAGAGTACTCCGCTCAGCAGCAGGCCAGGATAATAGCTCTCTGCGGGCAGCTCCCTCCAGTTGTGCTAGCAGGATCTCCATCTGCTGTTCGGCATTTATGGGGTACAGTTTGAATAATGCCAGCAACTTCTCTTTAAAGTCTCTTAAGGTATTGGCCTCCCCTTTATAGCGGGGAAACCATGGGGCCCCAAAATAGTACGGCATAGTAAAGGGCATCATGCTGGGGGCTATAGGATTGTTGGAAGCCGCAAGTTCCCCTGGGGCCGGCTGCTCGGGAACTCCCGGCTCTGACATGTTAGCTTATTGAGATGTGGCCGCTGGCGACTAAAGGGGCCGGTACAATCCCCTTCCCTCCAGTGACAAGTCCTTACCGGTATCGCCGGGGTTGCGCAGGCAAAGTCCCGCGAGACTCCGGACGTCCTGTGTACGCGGTGACGTTGCTGACGTAGAAGAAGCAGGGCCGCGGCGGTGCGATGATGAAGAGGGGCGGGATTCTCTGCGTCTTTGAAGGGATCCGCCCACGAAGGTCCTCAGCAGCGCAGGAAACTATACTCCATGCGGCCGGCGGCCATCTTGGTCGCCATTCCCTGACAGCAAGCAGGGGCGTTGAAAAGTTAATAAATTGTAATCCACAAACACGATTTTCTCTCTGGGGGTAGCGCAACACAGCACAGCGCCTCTGATTCCTCCCAGGATTCACTTGTAATCCACAGACTTGGAAATAAAGGGTACAGTCCTTGCAATACGGTGGTGGAATAGTTAAAGCACACAGTTCACACTTCTCTGCACTCCAGAAGCATGCGATCCTGTTCGTGACGCCAAAAAGAGCGATGCAGTGTCCCAGGGGGTCAGTAGTGTAGCTTTAGGTATGCTGGGTTTTGTAGTGCAGGGCAACCCACTAACCTGGGACCGACTGTCGTCTTCAATCGGGTCAGCACTGGAACAGGCAGGTGATGAATGTTGTGACGCCAGTGCCAATTGAACGGTGGCACACCGTGTAGTGACAGGTGGAATAATTGAGGAATCCTTATACTTGAATAACAGTCAGTAGGTACAGTTCCAGAATATTCCACACGTTACAATACAGTCACAGCAGTGGTTCAGGCTATTAATCACAGTCGCAAAAGCTATCTTCAAGACAGGCCTCCTAGGATCAGGGCTTTCCTCTTACTCTCAATGCAGCAATACACTTCAGGCAACTATTCTCTCTGCAGGGGTACACTTACTTCCTCTCCTGCTTTAGTTCCTGGCTGTAGGCAATACTCTCAAGGTCCAGACACCCAAATAACAGTGATAACCCTTGAGCAAAGGTTTTGTAGAGGTTCCCTTCTCTCCTGGTGACAGGCTCTATACTTGATATGCGAACTGGCTTGCTGGTTATACTCTCTGTCCCACTTGCTAGTGACAGGCTGTTACTTAGAGTACCTCAGGTATACTTGACCTGGAAAACTGGGTGGGAATGATCCTCCACACCAGTGGTGCAATCTCTGCACTAGTTACTGAGTCCTGAATCTCTCAGAACTAACTCTGAACTAGAAACTTCCAACAGCCTTCCCTAGGCTAGGCCCTGGCCTATTTATACTAAACTGGGGGCTCCCTCTGCTGGCTGGAATATGAATTGCCTGCTACAGGCCTAACTTTCTTAAAGGGAGATACACATTAAAATATAGCAGTGTCGGGTAACCTACCCGTATGCTGCAGTCCAGCCTAGGAAGATTCATTCCCTAGGAGGAGCAGTCCAGACCCTAGAACTAGTGGAGAAGTGTTCCCTCCTTAGTGAAGCTGCAAGCAGGACAAGTATCCCTGGAGAGAGAGAACAGTTGCCTGAAGTGTATTGCTGCATTCAGAGTAAGATCAAAGCCCTGATCCTAGGAGGCCTGTTTTGAAGATAGCTTTTGCGACTGTGATTAATAGCCTGAACCACTGCTGTGAATGTATTGTAGCGTGTGGAATATTCTGGAACTGTACTTACTGACTGTTCATCTATCTTCAACTACGTTCAGTAAAGTTATCCTGTTATTCAAGTATATAAAGATTCCTCAATTATTCCACCTGTCACTACACGGTGTGCCACCGTTCAATTGGCACTGGCGTCACGACATTCATCACCTGCCTGTTCCAGTGCTGACCCGATTGAAGACGACAGTCAGTCCCAGGTTAGTGGGTTGCCCTGCACTACAAAGCCCAGCATACCTAAAGCTACACTACTGACCCCCTGGGACACTGCACATAGTGTTTAACATGTAAATCCACTTGGACTCTTTTTGTCTCAGGATGATATCTATGTCCCCTCCCCTGATAGAGTGCTTGATTGTCTCTATCATGGAGAAACGTATTACTTTCGGATCTGCTCCATGTTGGAGTGCAACGTGTCTAGACAGTGGTTTATCGCGTTTATGGCGAATGTCTCCCACATGTTCCAATATTCTCTTTTTAAAGGCCCGACATGTTTTCCCAACATATCTCAGACTGCATTTGCATAAGGCCATATATACCAGACCAGTAGTGTTGTAGTTGGCAAAACTTCCGGCTGTATACATGTAGTTTCGCTCGCCATTTGTAAAGGAATCTCCTATCTCAATAAAGGAGCACGCCTTACATTTTCCACATTTGTGGGTGCCTTTCCTCCTAACCACAAGCCACGTGCTGGGAGCCGGGGATGCCTCAAAGTGGCTATGTACTAATTGATCCCCTATGTTGCGTCCACGTCTAAAGGTAATGGAGGTATGTTCCGGGAGAAGATCTGTCAAGTCCGGATCAGATTTTATTAGTGACCAATAACGTCCCAATATCTCACGGACCTGGTTGGACTCGGTGTCATATGTGCCTATAATCCTTATGACGTCTTGTGATGTTCTACTCCTTCCCACAGAGTGAATTAATGCTGATCTGTCCCTAGAGCCAGCATAATTCCAGGCCTCATAGAGACAATCATCAGAATATCCCCTCTGTTTAAAGCGATGAAACAGTATAGAGGCTTGACTACTGAATTCGGTCTGGTCTGAGCAGTTTCTGCGTATTCGCAAAAACTGCCCTTTCAGGATACCCCGTTTTAGTGGCCTGGGATGGAAGCTTTCCCATCTGAGCAGGCTGTTGGTTGAAGTTTGCTTACAAAACAATGTAGTTGTTAAGGTGTTGTTGGTATTCTTGGTGATATGTAGATCCAGGAAGTTTATGGACTGATGCTGTAGTTCGTATGTAAAAAATAAACCGATATAATTTATATTTAAGTCCTGCATGAAACCTTTGAAATCTTCCGGGGTCCCTGACCAGAATAACAGGATGTCGTCGATGAATACAATAGTGTCCTCCCACCAGCCCAGGAGCAAATTTGCGTAAGCTGGGGCACAGGGACTTCCCATCGCTGTGCCCCTGAGCTGGTGGTAGAAACGACCTTTGAACACAAAGTAATTGTGGTTCAAAGCAAAGTCTAGAAGCCAGACCTTTATTATGCTGCCAGACCTTTATTATGTGGAATCGAAGTATATAGGGCCTCCACGTCAATGGAGGCCAGCCATAATCCTGGATCCAAGGTAATATCTTCGATCCGTTTTAGCAGGTCAGTTGTATCCCGAAGATACGAGGGTAAGGATTTGACGAACGGGCGTAAAATACTGTCAATATACGTTCCCGCGTGTTCCGTTAGACCTCCTATTCCAGATACAATCTGTCGACCCCTGGGGGGACAGTGCCTTTATGGACCTTGGGAAGGCAATAGAAGGTAGCCACCCTAGGATTAGATGGTCCAAGATAGTCACATTCATGTCGGTCAATGAGTCTCCCCTCAAGGGCCTCCTGTAGGATCTGGGATAGTTTTTGTGAATACATTTGAGTTGGATCCTGTTTCAATAGTTCATAACTGGATTTGTCAGACAGAAGGGATAGACACATGTCACAGTACTGTTGGCTGGACATCACCACAACGTTGCCCCCCTTATCAGATGGTTTGAAGATAAGGTGCTTGTTGTTACTCAAGTTATGTAGTGTTTCCATCACCTTAGATGTATAGTTCTTGTTACCCCCCGTTGGCGTGGGTATCGTGTTCCCTAAGTCCCGAGTTACTGATCTCAGGAATAGATCTATGTGAGCCTCACCCAGTGTTTTCGGAGGCATTCTGGTGCGTTTATTTCTAAGGTTAGTAAATGGACCTTGACCCGGAGGATGCTCATTATCATCCAATAGGTCTAACAAGGCGTCATAGCCTATTAGGTCACTTGGTTCCAATCCAAGTTCAAGACTTCTCTTTTTATCAGAGGCGCAGAAAATTTTTGTGCCATCTTAGCTTCCTAACGAACAGATGGAGATCTTTTATCCATTCAAATGGTCTAAAACGTGTAGTCGGTACAAATGATGATCCCTTAGTAAGTAGTTTCTGTTCCGCATCAGACAGATCTATTCCTGACAGATTTAGAATCACAGGTTGAACTTCCCATGGAGTTAATATTTTTTGACTGGCTAGGTCTGTAGTTGGGTCCGGTCTCTCAGAATATATGTGCTGGAGGGAGGTGGGCCTAAAAAAGGGGGGTGATTGACCACAGCTAAGGGAGAAGGCGATGAGGAGATATCTAACGAAGTTGCCCCAATTGGGGTCAGTGTTGACATCTCTGTTTGTCCCACGCCGGCAGGTCTCTCTGGCCTTGCAGTTGGTAGAGAGGGTGCCTGTATGCCCCATGGTGCCCCACATCTCTGATTATTGGGTTGGTGTCCTCTCGCCTGAGATCTAGGGTTATAATAATTTCTACCCCTACCTCGGCCCCTACTTCTCCAATTAGCTCTACGTCTCGGGTATTGATGTTGCTGGGATTGATAGTAGTCTAAATCGGAGCTCCCAGCCTCAGATGCCGAGCCCTCACTGGCAGACGCCATGTCCGTGGATTGCGTAGCTGTATATGCAGTTTTTTTTCTGAAGTCAGATAAATCTTTAATGAATTGGCGATGTTTATGCGCTACAAGGTTGGATTTAACCACTTGCCGCCACGCTAACGCCGATGGGCGTCAGCGCGGCGGCTCTCTCAGGTCTCACTGCCGCCTATCGGCGTCATCTCGTGAGACCCGAGATTTCACATGAACGCGCGGCGTCGCGCGCGTTCATGTGATCGGAGCGGGACAACTGAAACTACAGCCTGCCAGCGCTGATCATGCGCTGGCAGGCTGTAGATGCGGAAAAACGCATTTAAATCGCATATCAGACGCTGTTTTGTAAACAGCGTCTGATATGCACTGCTATCTGCTCGTCTGGTGGTCCCTTTGTTTGGGACCACCAGAGGAAACTAAAGGTAAAGTGCACCAATCACTACACACACACCCCCACCCCCATCACTGATTAACCCCTGATCACCCATGTCACCCCCTGATCACCAATGTCACCCCCTGATCACCCCCTGTCACCCCCTGTCACTAATCACCCCCTACAGGCTCATTCAGACGTCCGTATGTGTTTGCGGATCCATGGATCTGCGGATCCATGGATCTACGGATCCGCAAAATACGGACACCGGCAATGTGCTTTCCGCATTTGCAGATCCGCACAGAACTATATAGAAAATGCTTTTTCTTGTCCGCAATTGCGGACAAGAATAGGACATGTTCTATATTTTTGCGGAACGGAAGTGCAGACCCGGAGCGCGGATCCGTAATTCCGGATCCGAGCGGGACAAAGTCTGTCCCCATAGAAATGAATGGGTCCGCAATTCCGTTCCGCAAACAGAATTGCGGACGTGTGAATGGGGCATAAGGGTCCCTTATCACCGTCAGTTAGCTAGCTACTTGTTAGGTAGCTAGCGCCCAGCCCACCGCACCGCAGTCACTGATTTTGGCAGAGATTTTTCATCCACATTGATCGATGCGAATGAAAAAATCTGCGCCGTTCATTTTTATTTTTTTCAGCCCAGAGGCTGAACGGAAAAAAAATCTCATTACCCGTATGCTCAATATAAGGAGAATCGCAGAAACTCCTAATGCTGGCCATACGTGTAATGATTGCGGAGACCCTCAAATGCCAGGACAGTATAAATACCTCACATGTGACCCCATTTTAGAAAGAAGACACCCCAAGGTATTCCGTGAGGGGTATGGTGAGTTCATGCAAAATTTTATTTTTGTCACAAGTTAGTGGAATATGAGACTTTGTAAAAAAAATATATATATATCAATTTCCGCTAACTTGTGCCAAAATTTTTTTTTTCTGTGAACTCGCCATGCCCCTCACGGAATACCTTAGGGTGTCTTCTTTCCAAAATGGGGTCACATGTGGGGTATTTATACTGACCTGGCATTTTAGGAGTCCTAAAGCGTGAGAATCCAAATGCGTAAAAATGGCCTGTGAAATCCTAAAGGTACTCATTGGTTTTAGGGCCCCTTTGCGCATCTTGGCTGCAAAAAAGTGTCACACATGTGGTATCGCCGTACTCAGGAGAAGTAGGGCAATGTGTTTTGGGGTGTATTTTTACATATACCCATACTTTGTGTGAGAAATATCGCTGTAGCGACAACTTTTTAATTTTTTAATACAAAGTTGTCAATTTACAGAGATATTACTCTCACCCAACATGGTATATGTAAAATACACCCCAAAACTATTGCCTACTCTCCTGAGTCTGGAGATACCACATGGTGACTTTTGCAGCCTGAGCATCAAAGGGGCCCAAATTCAACAGTACCTTTAGCTTTTACATGGCTGCTCACAATTTAGCCCCGCCCAAAATGCCAGAACAGTACAAACACCCACAAATGACCCCATTTTGGAAAGAAGACACCCCAAGGTATTCGCTGAGGGTATGGTGAGTCCATGAAAAATTTAACTTTTTGTCAAAAGTTAGCGGAAAGGAGACTTTGCGAGAAAAACAATAAAAAATCAATTTCCGCTAACTTGTGCCAAAAAAAATCTTCTGTGAACTCGCCATGCCCCTCACGGAATACCTTGGGGTGTCTTCTTTCAAAATGGGGTCACATGTGGGGTATTTCTACTGCCCTGGCATTTTAGGGAGCCCTAAGCGTGAGAAGAAAAATGCGTAAAAATGCCCTCCTAAAAGGTACTCATTAGAATTAGGGCCCTTTGCGCACCCAGGCAGCAAAAAGTGTCACTCATGTGGTATCGCCGTACTCAGGAGAAGTAGGGCAATGTGTTTTGGGGTGTATTTTTACATATACCCATGCTGGGTGAGAGAAATATCTCTGTAAACTGACAACTTTGTATAAATTTGTTTTAAAAGTTGTCATTTACAGAGATATTTCTCTCACCCAGCATGGGTATATGTAAAAATACACCCCAAAACACATTGCCCTACTTCTCCTGAGTACGGCGATACCACATGAGTGACACTTTTGCAGCCAAGATGCGCAAAGGGCCCTAATTCCAATGAGTACCTTTAGGATTTCACAGGGCATTTTTCCGCATTTTCTTCTCACGCTTTAGGGCCCCTAAAATGCCAGGGCAGTAGAAATACCCCACAAGTGACCCCATTTTGGAAAGAAGACACCCCAAGGTATTCCGTGAGGGTCATGGCGAGTTCACAGAATTTATTTTTTTGGCACAAGTTAGCGGAAATTGATATTTTTTTTTTTTTTACAAAGTCTCATATTCCACTAACTTGTGACAAAAATAAAATTTTACATGAACTCACCATACCCCTCACGGAATACCTTGGGGTGTCTTCTTTCTAAAATGGGGTCACATGTGAGGTATTTATACTGCCCTGGCATTTTAGGGACCCCTAAAGCGTGAGAAGAAGTCTGGAATCCAAATGCGTAAAAATGGCCTGTGAAATCCTAAAGGTACTCATTGGTTTTAGGGCCCTTTGCGCACCCAGGCTGCAAAAAGTGTCACTCATGTGGTATCGCCGTACTCAGGAGAAGTAGGGCAATGTGTTTAGGGGTGTATTTTTATATATACCCATACTTTGTGTGAAATATCTCTGTAACGACAACTTTTTAAATTTTTTACACAAAGTTGACAATTTACAGAGATATTTCTCTCACCCAGCATAGGTATATGTAAAAATACACCCCAAAACACATTGCCCTACTTCTCCTGAGTACGGCGATACCACATGAGTGACACTTTTTGCAGCTAAGATGCGCAAAGGGGCCCAAATTCCAACGAGTACCTTTAGGTTTTACATGGCTGCTCACAATTTAGCCCGCCCAAAATGCCAGAGCAGTAAACACACCCCACAAATGACCCCATTTCGGAAAGTAGACACCCCAAGGTATTCACTGAGGGGCATAGTGAGTCCGTCTGAGATTTTATTTTTTTGCCAGAAGTTAGCAGAAATGGAAACTTTATTATATTTTTTTCCTCAGAAAGTGTCATTTTCCGCTAACTTGTGAAAAAAATGAAATGATACATGAACTCACCATGCCCCTCCGTGAATACTTTGGGGTGTCTTCTATCTAAAATGGTGTGATTTGGGGGTATTCATACTATCCTGGCATTCTAGCACCTGAAGAAACATGACAGGTGCTCAGAAAGTCAGAGCTGCTTCAAAATGCAGAAATTTACTTTTTTGCACCATAGTTTGTAAACGCTATAACTTTTACCCAAACCAATAAATATACACTTATTAGATTTTTTTTATCAAAGACATGTAGAACAACAAATTTTGTGAAAAATTTATATAGAAATGTAGTTTTTTTTGAAAAATTTTACAACAGAAAGTGAAAAATGTCATTTTTTTGCAAAAATGTCGTTACATTTTTATTAATAGCAAAAAAAGTAAAAATGTCAGCAGCAATGAAATACCACCAAATGAAAGCTCTATTAGTGAGAAGAAAAGGAGGTAAAATTCATTTGGGTGGTAAGTTGTATGACCGAGCAATAAACGGTGAAAGTAGTGTAGTGCGGATTTGTAAAAAAGGGCCTGGTCACTAGGGGGGTGTAAACCTGTGGTCTTCAAGTGGTTAAATCTTTCTATATTTGTTTGTAGCTCAGATTCCTTTTTTGGGAAGTCGGGGTGATCCTCAAATCCCAAAGCTATCCCCACCTGAGCATTAAGTGACTTCTCAACAGTTTCAAAGTTAACCCTTTCCTGGTCCAGGAATAATCGCATGAGGCGTAGGGAGCTCTCTATCACTTCTCTCTCCCACTTAGTTAACAGTTCGGCGGTACAGATACGCTGTGCTGGTTTTAAAAAGATCCGTAAACCCTTTGGTATGATAGAATTCCTAATGTAGTTGTCCAAAGATTGGACTTCCCACCAGGATTTATGATATTCCTTGTGGATCTCATAAAGATCCTCAAAGGTCGTCTTGATTGATGGAGTAACAATATTAGTGCCTATTAGTTCTTTCTCAGAGAATATTTCGTTGGCCTCCAATAGCTATTTCTTTCTGTCTAGATTTACATTTTTTTCTGTAACAGTGGAACCTACTTCCAAAAATTGTATGTATTGTTTATCTTAAATATGAAAAAAGTTCAGCATTTTCCGGGAAACAGCCACTCGAAAAAAAAAAAGGATTTTCAGTGAAGAAATAAAAGAAATGTTCCTCTTGACTTCGAATCCACCTGCACATAATTATTTCTCCTTGACCTTGACATACTTTCACCAGTGGAAAACGTACAATGTTGTTTTCTTCTGTTACTGTTGGGTTTCTGCTATAGGAGTTATGGAAACAGCCAACACTTTCCTGGGGTGTACAGAAATGAAAAGGTTAATACACATTTCCCTAGTAGTCTAGGGTAGGTAAAGAGGTATCCATTTTCTTAGAGTTTAGGGTAGTGATGGGGAAAAGCCCATTTCCTTGGAGGTATATAGTATTTTCCTAGTGGTGTAAACAAGTGATGGGGATAATGGCCATTTTTATTGTGGTCTAGGGTAGTGAAAGGGTCAAGAGAGTGTAAGTAGAGAAGTAAAAGATGCCCATTTCCCTGATTGTCTAGGGTAGTTAAGTCGATAATGGCAATTCCCTGGTGGTCTAAAGCAATGAAGGGAATGATCTCCATTTCCCTAGTGGTGTTGGGCAATGAAGAGGATTTGCCTTGTGGTGTAGGGTAGTGAAGGGGATAATACTCATTTATTTTGCAGTGTAGGGCAATGAAGAAAATAATGCTCATTGTCAATAACTTACCTGTTCTGGATCCAGCGTCAAGATCTCCAGCTTCATTGTGTCCATGCCAGGGGAGACGCTCTGTGAAGCCACACTCCCTGGTGATGCCACAGCATCCCTAGCAACACAATGCAATGCTCTGTTTCTCTCTACAGTGGGCGTGTGCTGGAGGAGAACTATCAGGACTTGATTATTTAGTTGTTCTGTGTGTGCTGTATCTGACTAATGGACCACTGAGACATAGGTTCTGATTCTCGGACTTGGTGCTCTATTTAAATCTCTTGTTGGCATTTCACCCTTGCCAGTTATAGGTTTACTACCTTGCTGTTTTCCTGGCACTGTCTGTGAGTGTTTTGAATTGTTTAGTATACTGACCTTCAGGGGTGGACTGGGAACCTTAAAGTGGCCCTAGAAAAAATACTAAACGTGGCCCCGTTTATTTTGACTATCCTCTGTCCACTGATTTTGAAGTGAATTGTCCTCACAACTTTGACATATTTCTGTACGACTCCTCCCTGTGTGGTTACATCTCTGTGCCTGTCTGTCTTGCTTTAACAGAATAGGAAATTTCTACTAGTTTCTACGGACTTGCCGCTTAGGGCTTGTACTGCAAGTAGGCAGGAAAAACGGGTTGGGTTCCAGTAACTGCTCACTGTGTGCATGTTTCCTGCCTACTGTGCTGACAGTATAACTGGCCGTACGTTTTTTGCCCATGAGACTTAGTGCCATGGACCCATTGTCAGCACTAGCCACCAAGATTGATGGTACTGTCCAGCTAGTCTTGGACTTGGCAGTGAGGTTGAACAGCAGGAGTGTCATTGCCTTCTCGGTTCGGCTCCCTCACCTGTAGAGCCCAAGGTACAGTTTCCTGATCGGTTCTCTGAAGACCATAAATGCTTTACTACTTTCAAGGAAAGTTGTAGGCTATACTTCCGTCTTAGGCCTCACTCATTAGGGTTGGAAGCTCAAAAGGTGGGCATCATTACATCCCTACTTCAGAGAGACTCTCAAGAGTGGCCATTTTCTTTGCTGCCCAACACCCCTGAGCCATTTTCTTTTCATTGTGTCTGCTACATGGTGAGCCAGAGAGGGCAGCTTATGCTTAGAGCCAGCTTCTGTCTCTTAGTCATGGTAAGTGACTGGTGGAGGAGTGCTGTGCCTCTTATATGTGCCCCCTTTATGTACAATGTATCTTAGATTTGCCCCCTTTATGTATAGTGCCTCTTATTTGTGCCCCATTTATGTATAGTGCCTCCTTTATGTGCCCCTTTATGTATAGCGCCTCTTATATGTGCCCCCTTTATGTATAGTGCCTTATATGTGCCCTTATGTATAGTGCCTCTTTTATGTGCCCCCTTAATGTATAGTACCTCTGATATGTGCCATTTATGTATAGTGCCTCCTATATGTGCCCTTCTTATGTAACTTCTGGCTGACTATCTTCCAGGTGTGGACTATACATCAATAAACTACTTCAAATGGCCATTATACATATGTCTTGCCTTCCTGTCTTACTCACAATTTCCATAAGTATTGTCCACACTGTCCATAGAGGAATGTGGCTCTGCATACAGCTTGTACTTCACTCTAGACTGTGAACAGGCACCGTAGGCTAACTCCTGTCTCACATAGGTTGCTAGTGGGTCCATAGGCTGAGGAAAACACTCTCATTTATGATCTCTCATCCCTCTGGGATCACATATATCCTGGTATTCTGGCCCAGCCTTGGTCTGCGCACAACTCAGAGGGGTAGCTCAATGTCAGCTTAATTGCAGGTACAGCAGGTCCAGCCCTCGCCTTGGTCTTCTGCTTCAAGTATCTGCTTTGCTTCAGTCTGGCTATGGCGTCTGACTTCCATAGGTCTGATGTCGGAGGCAGCCTCTCTTAGCTTGGGCTAAACATGTGCTGCCCTTGCTGCACTTGACACAGCACTGTTCTTAACTCATGTCTATTTCCATTCTGCACTGGTTCTAACCTCCTTCTTCCTCCTCCTTCTACCCTGCACTGCCACACCCTAAGATGTATATATATATATATATATATATATATATCTCCAATATTGTCCTACACTCTCTGTTAACTAACAATTTGAAGCTACACTTTCCCCAGCGAATGAACGTCTTGTCATGTCTCTTCCTATGCTCAGCTCATATGAAAATGGTTGGGATCAGGGTTTTATAGGGCTCTGCCTAGTTGTGACATCACAGGAGGATGGCTACCTGTGCATTGGCTGGCTACACGGCATTATGGGTGAAATTGTGTTCCTGGGCTTGTCTCCTCTAAACTTGCCTTCACTTTCTAACGTGTGCAGCCATTTTAGGAAAACTGATTTGTTACCTCGAAACATGAGAAAATTCGGATTTGTTTGGAATCAAATTCCACTTCGGATTCTTCACTTCAATCAACACTAATGATGCCGCATCTCCCACTACTGGGCTCCAACCTGATCTCTTGGAAACGCATAAGACCCTTAGGGACTTGCTTAGACGTTGTAAGAAAATAAAAATACTTTGTAACAGTATCTGAACAAGGAACTTATTCCCACGGGTTTGAGGGTGTAAGCATACCCTTCCTTTACATTGGAGGATGAAATGTTATGATCAAGGTGGGAAGACGCTTGTAAGTTATGCTCCCAGACTTTTATTCAACTGTTGACTGGATATGAGAAAAAGAACTGGAGAGCATTGAGTCTTTGATTATTCCACTACAAGATACATTTAAGTCGTCTCTAAATTCTAAGGCTTTAAGTAAATTTTATCAGAATCTAAAAACAGATTATGTGAAATCCGAAAAGGAGATACAAGAAGTTTATTCAAAGAACTTTCAGAAGGATCTTAGAGATTTTCTGCAAAATAAGATCTTCATATGGAATAAGCAATAGAAAACTCTGCTCTCCAGATCTGACTGAATTTCACCTGTGGATAGCTCCTCTTTAAGTTTGGGGCGCTCTTCTATGTTGAACAGACAGATGACTGGTTCAAGACACCTGGATAGAAAAACTACTCCCATTAAGAGGAAATACAACAAGAGTGGAGACCTGAAGGTAATCAATTTATCTGACACTCCTTTAACACCATCACACAGATGAGCTGCCACTGCCCAACCTGGAAACAACACATGCTCCCTGCTGCTGAGGCAGTCTGGTGCATGACAAAATCATTCATGGCTTTCTGCTACTCGTACAGATGCTCAAGCATCTGCAATGGTGAATTCTACCAACCAAGTTGGAACGTCGCGGTATAAGTGATACTACATCACTTAATCAACGACGTTCCAACTTGGTGGAATTCACCATTGCATATGCTTGAGAATCTGTACGAGTAGCAGGCCGTCCTGACGCTTCAAGTCCAAGAGAGCGTTCCTTACCATGTAAGAATGGCTGAAATGCAATGCCAGTCTCCTAGACATTGCCAGCACCTTGCCCAAGTGTGATTATTTAAAAAGCATTGTATAACTAAGTTAATGTTGTGCGCCATGCAGGGAGCATGTGTTATTTACTCCATGTTCACAGTGGCCACAATGTTGTGTCCATTGTCGTTGACCACCTTGCCCAGTTGGAGTTGGGAGGGTGACAGACATGCCAGATGTTTGCTGCTTGATGTACTTTAGCAACTGCTTGCCGATGTGGCTACTCTAGCTCAGCCCGATCTGCTCCAACACAGTATGACAACATTTGAGACATGTGCAATATGCAGCAAGCCGGTCCCTAGAGGCTCTACTAGTTCCAGGGTTAGGACGCCGAGCGCTCATATGGTTATGAGGGGTGTCACGGTGCTTCTACCTGAATCTGGCGCTCCAAGGTCAGGCCGTGTAGCGGCTACACTGAAATTGGTAGGAACTGAAATGAATAAAGTCCAAACTCTAAATCACTCTGAGTTGATTTACTTAATACTGACATAAATGGGTAGCAGCTCATACACAATCACAGGAGCTCTTGGCTCCAGCAGGTGTTAGGGTGCAGGGACAGGTGAACTGGGTTCCCGCTGTGCTGAACTCTCCCTCTTGTTCGGTATCTTGTAAGGGGCCTGTTTCATCTGGGCTACATGTCACTGATAGCAGGCTCAGTGCCCGGTGGGCTTCTGACCTCACTTTGATAGACTGTAGGACCTCAGTTGCAACTCTCAAAACCCTTGTTTAGGGCTGACTTGATTTTGGCTGCAGATTGCCTGCTGTACTCCTCTTGTCGGGCCTTCCCGACCAGAACATTTTTTTGCAAATCTGACATGTCATTTTATGTGGTAATAATTTTGGAACGCTTTTACTTAGCCAAGCCGCTCTGAGATTGTTTTCTCATGACACATTGTACTTCATAAAGCTCATAAATTTTCAAAATTTCAATTTCTCAGCTTTTAAGACAGATAATGATTGCTAATAAAATAGTTATTACTTTACATTAGCCGTATGTCTATGTTGGCCTCATTTTGTAAATGTTTTTTTTTTGTTTGGGGGGGGGGGATGCTAGATGGAGTACAATTTTAGATGCAATTTTAAAATTTTTAATAAAATTCCAAACCCCACTTTTTAAAGAACCAATTCAGTTATGAAGTCACTTTCTGGGGCTTACATAATAGAAACATAGAAGCTACCCATAAATGACACCATTTTAGAATCCACACCCCTCAAGTTATTCAAATATGATTTTACAAACTTTGTTAAGCCTTTAAGTGTTCCACAAGAATTAAAGGGAAATAGAGGAGAAGGAGAGCAACTCTCTGTTTGCTGCCCCACTGATTGGCTCATCCAGGCTGTCTGTCTGCCTGTGAGCCAATCAGGGCAAGCCCTCTCCCTACTTCCTCTCAGGGTCATGTGAGCATCCTTCTTCCTCCCTAGTGCTTTTTTCTGCCAGTAAAATGGCGCTGTGCGCCATCTCACCAGATTCGTCCAAAGCGAACTTGACAAGCTTCAGGTTTGTCTGCTGGACTAAATTTTGGGAAGTTCCTAATGTACCTGGTTCGTTATTAACTAAATCACTTTGGAAACGACAGAAAAGGTGACAGTTTTATTCGTACTATTTTGAGGTACATAGGATTTTTGATCGCTCAATATTACCCTTTTTTTGAGGCAAGGTAATAAAAAACATCTGTTCTGGCACCGTTTTTGTTTTTTATGGTGTTCGCGTGACAGTATAGGTCATGTGTTATGCTAAGGGGACATAATTACTGTGTGGGGGCACTAAGGGGACATAATAACTGTGTGTGGGCACTATGTGGACAAAATTACTGTGTGGGGGCACTAAGGGGACATAATTACTGTGTGGGGGCACTAAGGGGACATAATTACTGTGTGGGGGCACTAAGGGGACATAATTACTGTGTGGGGGCACTAAGTGAAGGGTTCTATTACTGAGCTATTTTATATGGGCTTTTTGAGTTACATCTATACATTTGTTTGCTTGGAGCTTGTGTGGAATGAACTTTGGACTGTAATGTAGCTGTAAAAGCTTACGTGGCAGTCCAAGGTCTATATACATTAATATATCAGGAACATGGAGGTGAGAGAGTTCTCCAGGAACTGTTTTGCTGACACTCTAAAAGATAAGATAACAAATGTGTAGCTAAGACTCGTGTCTCTCTATCATTGGATAAACTTAAACATCATGTCATTGGACTACGACTATATATGTTTCATATACCCAATAAACGTCAGAGTGGCATTGTATACCAGAATCGTATCGTGTGTCAATGCTGCTCTCCTAGCGCTAGAAAAGAATCAAATCAAGCTGAATACCGAAGTCTAGTACCAGGGGTACCAACTACCAATAAGAGGGGAAGAAATGAATATTCCTAACAATCTGGGGGCTCGTCCGGGATCGAGAAGGTCATCCTCGGGTCTGGTGAGAAGAGACACCAATTTTGTCCTCTGGCCGATCCGAGGGCACTGGCCACGTCTCGGAGTAAGTACAGAGTTTTTGTATCCGGGATACATAGATAGGTACTCAGGAGTACCCAGTATTGTGTCAGGGACACATACGATACAACTCAGGGAGTTGTATACAGTTCAGGGAACTGTCATAGGTACTCAGGGAGTACCCAGTATTGTGTCAGGGACACATACGATACAACTCAGGGAGTTGTACACAGTTCAGGGAACTGTCAGATTAGGTACTCAGGGAGTACCCAGTATTGTGTCAGGGACACATACGATACAACTCAGGGAGTTGCACACAGTTCAGGGAACTGTCAAGTTAGGAATTTAGGGAAGTCCAGTAACAAGGAAAGCGTACTTCAGAGGGCTTGATTTCACAGAAGGTTTCACAGCTTGATTTGATTCTTAATAAGATAATTATAGAAGTTTTGAATGATAAGTTGTTTGATAATTGTAGAAGTTTTGCATGATAAGTTGTTTTGTCTAACATACTTATATAAGGGGAAGTGACAGGCTGGGTGGTAAGTGTACAGCTGTCGTCCCAAGACTAACATTCTGTTTTGCTATTGCTGTTTTGAATTCTGTTTGTAAGAAAATAAGTTTTGATAATGAGTAGTCAAAAATCTAAGACAGAATGCCCTAAACTAGAACCAGGTGAAACATGTAAATAATATGTTGCCCGAGTCAGTCCTACAAATTATTATCTTGTTAACCCATGGGTAGATAATTTGGCAGGATAGACAGAGGCAATGGAAGTGGTAGACCCCTTTCCCAGGGAAGGAGATAATAGCATATATCACATGGACATGGTCAAGGGTCTATGCTTAGGCGACACTGCCGCCTGGCTGTATTTTGAACCTGACCCTTCATGGGATATGTATTATATGCAGAAAGGAGGAGAACAATGGCTAGAGATAGCTCCTCACTGGTAGGACCCCAACATGTGCAAAAGGTTTAAAAAGATCAAAAGACGATAGAAAACTACATGAGATACAGACTAAGAAGGAAAATGATAAAAAAACATCAGCTGTATCCCCCACCTTCATATGTACATAAAATTAACTGTTTAGCGCTCAGGATTTAATAGCAGCCAGTCACATAATAGCAGGACACACAGTTAGTAAACAACCCCCACCCCCAATTGTATCGAGATATAATTTAAGGAACAAGGGTTAAGCGGAAATGGATAGTGAGATAAGGGGATCTGAGACATCCATGCCTTTTTTGACGGTTGGAAATCAACTGATGAAAAAGGCTTTGGACATAGATGACCTTAATAAAATTATTAAACACTGCCCCAAGCCTACTGTGGCTCCGTCTGGCACAGTGGCTTATTTAAAGAAAGCCTGTAAAGGGAGAAATATGCGAAAGACAGCAGGAAACTTTCATAGATCAAATGATAGAAACCAAGACTTCCAAATTATGAATAACCGCTGTTATAACTGTGGACAGCAGGGACATTGGGCTAGAAAGTGCACAACACCCAGGAGAGACACGCAGAATCAGGGAGCACACAGCCAACAACAGCCCATGACACAAAGGGGACAGAATACAGATAGACAGGGTACGCAGACTCAGCCCAGGTTCCCCATTGATTGGAATCATCAACAACCCTACTGACGGGGCCCGGAGGGAGTCACCCCAGCTTTCACACAGGTCACCACCCACTGGAAAGATACACCGATTATTTTGCTTAAAGTTGCAGTAAGGAAGGTAGGATTCATGGTAGATAGCGGCGCCACCTCCAGTGTGTTTAACAAAGACATGTACAAGGGACCTCTTTGTAAAGTTGGACTTGGCAGTGACAGTAAAAAATGACGGACTAAGTATTCACTCAGTTACCATGCCCATAGTGACCCCGGCTATATGTACTTTTGTTAGTTTACAGTACCACCCTTAGCTAGGAGACATAAACCCTTCACTATGGTCACAGGGCGACTATGACACGGGCCTGATTGATTGCACACCTTATCAAGCCAATCTTAAACCCGGTGCCACACCAGTGTATCAAAAGCAATACCCACTGTCCAAGGAAAAGATTGAGGGGCTACGGCCAATGAGAGAAGAATTTCTGAGAAGGAATCCTCGAGGAGGTGATTTCACCTTACTCCACCCCTATCAATCCTGTGACAAAGGCAGATGGTACTACCCGCTTTGTCCAGGATTTGAGGGCAATCAACAATCTCATTGTGCCCATAGCCTCAGTGGTTCCTGATGTCACAACTCTCCTTTCCTCCATCCCCGCGGAAGCCGTCTGTTTAATAAGAGTACCATTTTGATTTTTCCTTTGAGGGACGTCAACTGACCTGGGGTAGAATGCCACAGGGGTATGCTGATTCACCAGTTGTGTACAGCATTGTCCTCCAAGCCACTTTGAAACCCTGGCACCCCCCAAGGTTCCATCCTGATGCAGTATGTTGATAATCTACTGTTGTGCAGCATGTCAGTGGAGGCAAGTGTAAATGATTGTTGAAATGGTTGTCAGAATGTGGTCATAAAGTGTCGTTAAAGAAACTGCAGTGGTGCAAAAAGCAGGTTGAATACTTGGGCTTTGTCCTCACACAGGGGGAAAGAAGAATCAGTCCCGGGAGAATCCAGTCTATTGTGGGTCTGGTCACCCCACACCAAAAAGGAAATGCTGTCCTTTCTTGGTATGATAAACTACTGTAGACAATGGATCCCCGACTGTTCTTAATATGACAATATTTTGAGGCAAGCCACTCTGGAAGAATCCCCAGAGCTAATAAGATGGTCAAAAGGAATGTTGAATGCTTTCGATACTCTGAAATGTTCATTGATGTGTAGCCCAGGATTGGGCCTCCCTGATTATAACCTACCATTCCACATGTCTGCACAACAAAACTGTAAAACCATGGCGGGAGTACGCACTCAAGAACACGGGGGAAAGTTGCGTCCTTGTGCTTTTTTCTCAAAGGTAATGCCTGTCCCTGCACAAGGGATGCCGGCATGTCTACGTGCTCTTGCGGCCTGTGCGATGATGGTGGAATTGGCTACACCTTTTACACTGGGACACCACACTGTCTTGCATACTATTCATGATGTAGTGGGACTACTCAGAGGTATTTATACGCAGAACATGTCAGCACAAAGATTGTCAGGATATGAAGTCCTTTTACTCAGTGATCCATCATTACAGATTAAATATGCCTCACATACGGCAGGACCAGCACCTATACTGAATGCATTACTAGGACTAAAAGGGACAGAAGACTTTTTACCAGACAAACATGACTGTCTCAAGGTACTCGAATACGAAACCTCCCCAGACTAGACTTGTCAGCCACCCCCATACCGGACGCACCAGAAGTGTTTGTAGACGGTTCATGTTCACGTCCACTCGATACCGTCTACTGTGCAGCATATGCAGTAGTGATGCTGCCAGATATTATCCTTGAGTCACGACCCGTTCATGTGCAATCAGCCCAAGCTGCAGAATTAATAGCACTTACAAGGGCATGTCAAATACACAAAAACAAACCTGTCACAATATACACAGACAGCAGATATGCACACGGGGTAGTGTGGGACCATGGGGTAATCTGGCAACGCAGGGGTTTCACCACAGCTGACGGTAAGAAAATATCACATTCCCAGCTTATAGATGATCTGTTGGCCGTCCTCCAGCTTCCCTCACAAATAGCTGTTATACATTGCAAAGCACATACTCGAGGAAAAGACTGGGTTTATCCTGTTTTGCAGAAAAATCCACACACTGGATTGGTCTGCAAAGAGGGGAAACCATGTATACCCCAGCACAGCGCTGCACTTTTCATAGCACATTTTTACGGAGTAGAGCACAACAGCATCAAAAATTTCTTGTAGAATGCATGAATCGAACAGTTAAAGACAAACTTAGGAAAGCCACAGCAGGTACTTTTGAGAAATGGAAACAAACCCTACCTATTATATTGGCAGAAATAAGAATGACTCCTAATAAGAGGTTAGGACTGTCACCCATTGAAATCCTCATAGGTAGGCCCTTTCCAACTCCTTGGGCAAACCACCCCTAGTGGTACAGGAAGGCGACATAGACCAGAATAGGGAAGAATATGTCACAAAACTGAAGAAAAAGTTGCTTGTAAGTTTCCCTCTCTTCCACAGGAACCGACGCACTCGTTCCGAGCTGGAGACACGGTGGTGGTCAGGGTACTACGTAAAGGAAAAGATCCAAAGGAGCTGGCATTCGGACCCCTACCACGGTGGTAGCAGTCACTAGAACGGCGATTCTCACAGAAGAGGCTCCGATCTGGATTCATGCTAGCAGAGTGAAAAGGATCCCTGAGGTTTCTTCTCCGGTGTCCAACAAAGACAAAGAGCGGAGCTCAGAAGGAGCCTTGCCACAGGCTGAAGATGAAGACCCCACAATATTCTGGGAGATTTGTTTGTCTGCTGCTGATTATTAATCTTTGTGTTTTCTTGCCAATCGGACTCATTACCACTTGTATTTATCATCCAGAGGAGATGAGTTTATTATGTGGTGCACCAAATAATCACACAGTCTCTAAAGGAGCACAGGAGCAAGATCCAGTTGTTCCTGGCCCTCTTATTCTGAACAGAATAGTATAACCAGGATAGTGAAGGCCCTAAATGCCCTAGATTAAAGATTTACAGAGTTCACGAGACCTTACACAAACATGTGTTGTTACTGTATCCAATGTATACCCTCATTAGTTAATACATTTATGAGATGTAGGCGAGTCCCAGATACACCACAAGCTGCATACATTCAGGTACCTCAAGAAACCCTGGGTCTCCAGAGGAGTACCAACAATACTTACAGAAATATTTTGAAAGGAACAAAATGAAAAAACCAAAAATGAAATATGTAGATGGTTTTTAAGAGGGGATTGAAGGGTTCTATTACTGAGCTATTTTATATGGGCTTTTTGAGTTACATCTATACATTTGTTTGCTTGGAGCTTGTGTGGAATGAACTTTGGACTGTAATGTAGCTGTAAAAGCTTACGTGGCAGTCCAAGGTCTATATACATTAATATATCAGGAACATGGAGGTGAGAGAGTTCTCCAGGAACTGTTTTGCTGACACTCTAAAAGATAAGATAACAAATGTGTAGCTAAGACTCGTGTCTCTCTATCATTGGATAAACTTAAACATCATGTCATTGGACTACGACTATATATGTTTCATATACCCAATAAACGTCAGAGTGGCATTGTATACCAGAATCGTATCGTGTGTCAATGCTGCTCTCCTAGCGCTAGAAAAGAATCAAATCAAGCTGAATACCGAAGTCTAGTACCAGGGGTACCAACTACCAATAAGAGGGGAAGAAATGAATATTCCTAACACTAAGGGGACATAATTACTGTGTGGGGGCACTATGTGGACAAAATTACTGTGTGGGGGCACTAAGGGGACATAATTACTGTGTGGGGGCACTAAGGGGACATAATTACTGTGTGGGGGCACTAAGGGGACATAATTACTGTGTGGGGGCACTATGTGGACAAAATTACTGTGTGGGGGCACTTTGGCGACATAATTACTGTGTAGTGGCACTAAGGGGACATAATTACTGTGTGGGGGCACTAAGGGGGCATGATTACTGTGTGGGGGCACTAAGGGGACAAAATTACTGTGTGGGGGCACTAAGGGGGCATGATTACTGTGTGGGGGCACTAAGGGGGCATAATTACTGTGTGGGGGCACTAAGGGGACATAACTACTGTGTGGGGGCACTAAGGGGACGGAATTACTGTGTGGGGGCACTTTGGGGACATAATTACTGTGTGGTGGCACTAATGGGACATAACTACTGAGAGGGGGCACTAAGGGGACATAATTACTGTGTGGGGGCACTATGGGGACATAATTACTGCGTGGGAACTCTAAGGGGACATAATTACTGTGTGGGGGCACTAAGGGGGTATGATTACTGTGTGGGGGCACTAAGGGGGCATGATTACTGTGTGGGGGCACTAAGGGGGCATGATTACTGTGTGGGTAAAATAAGAAGACGTAAATACTGTGTTGGGGCACTCAGGTGGCATGTCTTTTGTTTGGGGCTTGAAGTGATCATGGTAATGTGGGGGCAGGCATGGGATTCAGCCAGTTCCCTCAGGTTCTCTAGATCCGGTTGTTAAAATGACATCCGGATTTGAGAACTGTGTTACGGGCTGTATCCCGATCAGGTGCTCTGGCGGCGGGAGCTAGAGATGAGAGCTTCCATTCCATAGTTTATCTCCTTAGGCTTTTTAAAAGTTGGGTGGTGTGTGTAGTGTATATTTGGTGTACTTAGGTGTATGTGTGTTGCATATATATGGTGAATGTATATGTTAACGTATGTCGTGACCCCGCGTGTCCGCCATTGAGTAGAGAACCTATTGTTAAAAATTTAAATCCCACCCCTGTGTGGGGGCACTAAGGTTCTACTGTGTGGTATAATAAGGTGGCATTCTGTAATGTAAACTCTTGAATCCTCCTGTTCATGCGTAGTAAGCAGGGACTTGCACACATAGGGTTTAAAGGGGGCTGATACAAGACAGCAGCGCGTAGGCTGTATTTGGCTGACATGACTAAGCACTGATCAGGGAGCGGCTGCGGCAGGTGGGAGTCGCGGGACAAACATTGCAACAGCCAGGAGCAGCAGCACGACAGCGCAGATCGGTGACTGGTCACTGGGCTGGCCTGGCAAGGTATGTGACAGGATGGGGCCATGTGGCAGGCAGGCACTATAGATGGGGGGCATGTGGCAGTGGCACTGGCAGGCATGAGGGAGGCATTTGGCAGGCACTGTAGATGGCATAACTACTGTGAGAGGGCACATAATCTGGCATAACAACTGTGGGGGGACACAAAAGTAGGCATGACTACTGTGACAGGAACAAAGGTAGGCATAATTGCTGCGAGGGGCCACAAGGAGGACATAACTAATTTGAAGGGGCCACAAGGTGGGCATTAGTACTGTGTGGTAGCACTTAGGGGAAATGTCCTAGATTACCCTGCTATACATTGGCATGGCTCAGTGTTACAGGCTAGCACAGCGCACCCTGCTGGTGATTTTACATAGGCAGTCACCATCTCTTCCCTTATGTGATTATTCTTTTTTTCTCTATCACCACAGGGGACCTTGTTCTGGATCCAGTAGACATCATGCCGATGCCAGCGACACCCTGGATGAGGTAGGACCAGATTTTATTTATCACTTAACATGATTGATAATGCTCTTTGCCTCTCTGTGATCTTTTACTACAAAATCACTGTGAGAACTTTATCTCACTGTGATTTTGTAGTAAAAAAATCACAGAGAGGCACGGGCATTATCAATCATGTTAATGCTCAGTGTCTCTGCTGTCCGGAACAGTGCTTGGCTCTCTTTCACTCAGCGGATTACCCGAACGGCTCCACTTGTGTGAAAGAGCCCTTAGTGTAAAGAAAATATGTTGCCTCTTTGTAAAAATGAGGGGGGAGGAGGGACATGCCCCTTTGACTTTAAAAATGGTAACACCCAATTTCTAAGTGATTCATAGGTTTCTAGGTGGAATAGCAGAGGAATGACACAACACAGAGCTATAAGAAAAGATTCTCCAGATAAGTTACTTTATGGAGATAACTCAGGACGGGTGAGGGCTCCTCTGAGATGTCCTGTGGGTGTATCTGTACTTGTTCATATATGAGGCTCAGTTTATAGAACTTGGTTTCTTGTATTTATTACTGAAGAAAATCTTCTAAAAAGCTGATGAGGGTGGCCGCTAGAGATTTAGAGGAAGGAGGCAGTGATGATTTCATCCTCCAGTGCTCTGGCTCTGGTGTTCATTTTCCAAGACAATTAGGAATAGGCTGACAGCAAATATGGGGATGTCCCAGTGGTGGGACCTCCATGAATTGGACCCCTATGCTGTATCTTTGCTGATAGGCCATAAATGTCTGACATGGGAAGACCACTTTAATCCTGAGGACTGTCAAATGAAGTTGAATGCATTTAGGGGTGTGGTCTGTATAAATGGGTGTGGCCTGTGGGATTTTTGGCTCGAATGTCCAGAAATTATTTAAGGGAGGTTGGCAACCCCATTATAGGAGATAAAACATGTGTGCTGATTACTAATCTCTAAAGACTTTATTAAAAATATATTATTATATATACCGGTATATAAAAAGAAATAACGGACAGCACTCCAAAATCCCAAAAACAGGAAAAAGAATTTATTCACCCATATGGTAAAAGGCAACGTTTCGTCTCAACAATAGAGACTTTTGCTATTGTTGAGCTGAAACGTTGCCTTTTACCATATGGGTGAATAAATTCTTTTTCCTGTTTTTTGGATTTTGGAGTGCTGTCCGTTTTTTCTTTTTATATTGTGGGTAAGTGCCTATTCCCATTAGACGTGCACCCACATACATTGCTGTCTGTGCTGCCATTGTTTCCTTTATATATATATATATTTTTTATATTATATTATTTATTTTTATTTATTTTAATCACTTTGCACATTGCCTCTTTGGTCAGTCAGATGACTTCATAGACCTGGGTCCTGCATACCAGGTATTATTCAGACACAACACCCAGTGATTGGGTCTATGCTGGAGTTGTAATTTCTTAGAAAGTAGAACATCATTGGCTGCTACAAGGTATGCTGGGAGTTAGACTTATAATGTACTGATTTATTTAAAAAAAGTTTTATATTATTTAAAAATTTCCATTATTATAATTTCCACTATAAACTGTATCATGTGGATAGGCCATCAATGTCTGACATGAGAAGAGCCCTTTTAATCCGGAGGACTGTCAAATGAAGTTGAATGCATTTAGGGGAGTGGTCTGTATAAACGGAAGTGTCCTGTGTGATTTTTGGCTCAGGCGTCCAGAAAATATTTAAGGGAGGTTGGCGACACTGCTACAGAAGCATGTTAATGGACCGTTATAAGAGGTCTGCTGGGAGTTGTAGTTAGAATGTACTGATTTATTAAAAAAATAATAATAATAATGTTTTATATTCTTTATATTCTAAATTTCCATATTCTGGACTGAGCCATTGGCAGGCATTACTTGTGATGTCATCCCCTTCTAGAATGGCTCCCTCCTAAGTGACTGTGACATCACTCAGGAGTTCTATGTCTGGCATCGGAACCCTCATTTCTGTGCAGTTGTATTGGTATTGCTCAGGAGACTGCAGCATATCATTGACTGCTCCCCATTTTTGGGAATTTCAGTGTCTATATTTTGTATCGAGACTAAGTCTTTATTGATGGAGAGTGTGAGAAATTCTTCCCGCAGAGGTAAGTGATCTCCTACATAACATACATGTTCTGGTACTTACCAATCCCGGCCTCAGGTGGAATTGTTGGGTTGGTTATATGGACGTTTTAGTCATTTATATGATGTCTTGTTATTAGGACACAGAGCAGGAACATCAGCTCAGGAGCGCCCCCTGGGAGGAGCCGCTCGTACACGTGGTCTTCCTGGAGGACAGCCTGCCACATATAATGGCGCCACTCACAGCACAGGACGTCGTGCTCGACCGGCGCCTTATGGACGGAGGACAGCTATGCCAGGAGAGGAGCGGACATCCACTGCAGGGCGACGCAGAAGACCATCTACTGCCCCCGATAACACCAGTGGCTGGAGGAGGACCCGACAGGCAGTGCGCCAATTACACCAGGCCCTGGAGGATCTGCCCATTTCCATCATGGGCACAGCCAGCTCCAGAGGAGGGTGTGTCATCTGCCTCCTGGAGTTTGAGGTCGGGGAGTCAGTCACCAATCTCCCCTGCTCCCATGATTTCCATGGAGCCTGCATAACACCATGGCTCCTGGAAAATCCAGTCTGCCCCCTGTGCCGCTCCCCTCTGCTGAACAGATAATGGAGGATGGATATGGTATGTGGATTGTGTGCCCTGTATAGAATAAGCCCCTTACACAGAAGTTACCTCATCAGCCGACTACCGTGGAGCTGGAGGGGTTGTCAGGTGGAGCATTTCCAGAATGCACACCGGGCGCTCTCTTTCACCTCCGTGTATATTGGCCCCAGAACCAGTTATTGGGGTCTTTCCCCCGACCTGGTAGCAATGGTTCTCATCCAGGATTTTCTATTTAATTTCAGTTATGACCTGATCTGTATTTGACCACGATTTTGGATGATCCCTCTGTACTGCATACTCGGCTGTGATTGACCCCCGTTGCTGACCTCGGACTGTACGACTATTCTTCTGCCTCCTGTTTCTGTACCGCACACTCGGCTCTGCTTGATCCTCATTGCTGACCCCGGCCCGTATGACTACTCTTCTGCCTCCTGATTCTGTACTGCATACTCAGCTCTGCTACATCTTCATTGTTCCTCTTCGGGTTGTCTGACCATCCTCCTGATCACTACACCTGTTCTACAGTCTCAGCTCTGATAGTCTGCTACATCATGGTAGGTGAATAGACTTTCCATTCGGTGTCCCCCATTGTACCTGTACCTCTAATCCTACTACATCCGGTTCATCCACTGCTGACACATCTCCAGAGAATGAACCATGGGGCTAGTGAGGGGCACCAAGTCCTGGCCGCAACACAGAACCTTACACCCCAATCCCAGTCATGAGAAGGGGGTGCAGATGAATTGTGCCATCCAGGAGGAGATTTCTCTGGACATGGGAGAAGCAGATGGTGACAATTCTGCATCTTCCATCTTCATGTCAGCAGTTTCTGCACCTTAGCTTTGGAGGATCCTGTAAATGCAGACGTTACTCCCAGGAGATGCTATCACGTCTATAAGGTTGTCATTTCTTTTTTTCAGATTCTTTGAGGATAATTTGTGGCTTCAAGGTGAAGATCATCTCCAGCTTTCTCCAGTCCCTTCTGTGGACACAACGCGTTTCGCTCGGACTTCTGCACCATCTTGATATCTGATCCATGTTGGCAGCTGCTGACTCCTCATGGTTTGCGGCAGTTATATGGAGATTTATGGCGATGACATCAACTGGTTTTATCTCCAAGAGCAAGAAGATCTGTTCACCAAATAAATTGTAGAAATTTGTAAGAACGTGGCGGTTGCAGGTGTATATATATTGACTGGTGACAATAAAGGACACATGTGAGGAGGTGACACCATCAATGGAGCAGAGGGATCTGAGCTTTTCTCACTGGACTCCCACACCAGTCAGTATCCAGTAAAAGTAAAGTGGATTAGATTCTCCAGAAATTCCTCTACGCTGCAGAGATTTTCCTCCATTGACCTGCGGGGCAGATTTATAAATCCACAAATATTCGAATTTATAAATCTATAACGGTGATGTGAATAAGACCTAAATAAAAATTCTGCCTTTTAGGAATGGTGGTTCAGCTCTGACAGTGGAGAATGAGCCTTCTATGTAGAAATGCATAACCTACCTGGTCTCCACTAGAGGCTCTGATGGTGAGGATAGGCTTGGGCTGTTAGGGTAGTTGCCAGGTGCCACTCCAGAGCAGTCCCTGAGTCAGTGGCCAAAATCGAGTCCAACGTATTACGTATAATAGAAAGAGAAAACAAATTCCAGCAAAAATATCCCCATAAAATATAACATTTATTGGTATCAAAAGATAAAAAAGGAGGTAAAGAACTCCCGATATTAATTATGTTCTCAAGGAGAAGACACTAGTAAAAGATACTTATATCAGCGGTGTATACTGACATCTGATATGAAAAAGACAATAGATCAGGGACCAGTATTATTGAGAGTGGATGAATATATAAGGTCAGATGGGGGTATATATATCCCTCAGTTTGCCCTTCTCTAGTCCTCAGCCCGGGGACCTACCCTGATGGTGGGTATTCCCCGTCCCCGAACCTGGGCTGACTGACCCTATTAAGGCCCTGGTCACTATATCGTAAAAGGTGATGCAATGTTGTATGGATCCGGTGGCACAAGGTCATACGCTGATACCATACACATAGAAAAACAGAAACCTCAACGCGTTTCCCCCCGGCAATGGAAGGGGTTCATCAGGAGGTTACAAAAAAAAAAAAAAAAAATATACAGTCAAAACGAAAATAATCAAGTATGCGGTTAGCTGTCATAGGCAGCATCAAACAGATAATGGCCGCAAATATAGATAGAGGAATAAAGAAGTGTTCGTCCCACAGATAACCTGGACAACAACCGTGTGCCCGAGGGTAATATGACCAATCACAAAAAACAGGGTACAAGTAAGTAGTTTTGATGATGGCGGGTCCTCAGAGGCCTGTGAAAAAAAGATTATAACGGCGAATCAAAAATACGGACATATGGTAAGATAGCACATATGTATGTAAAAGATATATAGTAACCTTACATAGATATATGGTGCTCAGGAGTTAGTGCCAAAGGGGTGCCATGATGGACACCAACAAAATTGAGGCAAGTCTGAAGATAAAGACCAAAACCAAATCAGGACATCAGGTAGGTATCCACAGCATGATAGGCATTAGTGCTTAACTGGGGATGTACTCACGGTACCGATGCCACGATCTGCCTAGCGCTCCTCCTGTGTAGACGCGCGGTATTTAAGGGGCCCGCACTGCCTGTGATGACCTGGTTGTGAGCTCACTTCCCCCCTATGAGGCGCATACATCACTTCCTGTGAGAGGAGGGATGCGGTTCAATTACGAGAGGATGCTGTGTAACGGCGGAGTCACCGCCCCCAAGGTCACATGATCGCAGGCAGTGAAAGGTACGGCCCCTAAGATCACATGACCGCATGTGATTCACTGTTGTATGCCGCAGTACAGCGATGAAACCGCTGTTACAGGTAAGGGCAAAATGCCCCAAATCAGGCTGGGGAACCCACTATAATTATAGATAGACAAGTCTAGGGATAAATATGATCCAATATATAAATGTTATAATATGCAGAGATCTAAGATATTTATTAATGCACATTATAAATCAGACGGCTTTACAGCTATTGTATATGAGAACCAATGGGTCCACAAGGGTAGTTAATAAAATAGGAACCCTAGTATTGATAGGCTACACAATGAAAGGTGCCTAAATGGTCAAAAAAGAAGTTTGGATACTTCACGTATCCGGCCGGATATAAAGGTAACGATTAAATCAATGATGTAGGTGTCAGAACTTGGGGAATCATACCCCAGAATCACAAAAAACAGGTGAATGTCATCCTTTCATTGAGGCCAGTGGGGGTCTGCGATTTCAAACGGTGGATCCACTGACACTCTTTCTGTAGGATCCTCCTATCCCAATTACCCCCCCCCCCCGCGGGGGGAGGGGGACAGTTTCCAAAATGCAGAATCTGAGGGATCTCGGGTCCCCTCCGTGTATCTCTTTAACATGTTGGGCAATGGGGGTTTCCTTCTTTTTCTCAACATCATTAAGATGTTCTAAAAATCTTCTTCGTGCCTCCCTAGTGGTTTTCCCAATATAATCAAGGGGGCAGGTACACTGGCAAATGTAAATCACTCCCTTGGTTTTGCAGTTATGAAAATCCCTAATGTCAAAAACCTGCCCCGTTACTGAGCAAGTGATCGCCTTAGTGGACAGGATAAAGTTACAAACCTTACATGTGCCACATTTATACATACCCCTCGGTTTACGGTCCAACCAGGTATTGGTACCAGTGGGGGGGGCTATGTAATGACTATGCACCAGTCTATCACCAACACTCCTGCCCCGTCTGTAGGTGATCCTTGGGTACTGGGAAAGTATATCCTGTAGATCAGGGTCCATCAATAGGATAGGCCAAAATCGTTTAAGGGTCTGTTGAACCTCCCAGTTAGCAGAGTCGTACGTGGAGATAATCCTGACCGGTTGTATCCGGTCCGTCTCCTTTATTCTGGGCACAAGTAGCTGGTCCCTGTCACGATGAAGTGCATGTTGAAAAGCATCCCTCAAAATGTGTTGGGGATAACCCATATCAACAAATCTCTTTTGTAATTGTTTAGCTTCCTTGAAAAACGTCTCCTTAGAGGTACAGTTCCTGCGAATCAGCAGGTACTGTCCCCTCGGGATGCCACGTTTGAGGGGGGTGGGGTGATGACTACTCCAGTGCAGGAGCGAGTTCGTCGCAGTCGCTTTTCTGTAAATACCTGCACTTAGTTTCTCCCCTTCCTTAGTTACCCTCACATCTAGGAACGCGATGGTGGTAGGGTTGGTCTCAAATGTAAAGCTCAGACCTATCTGATTGTCATTAAGTTCGATGACAAATTGCTGGAATTCACCTGACCCACCTCTCCAGACCACAAAAATATCGTCAATAAAACGTGTCCAAAAATGATTTTATCGGACCACCACAAGGAGTGGTCTGGAAAGACGCACCGGTCCTCCCACCATCCGAGGAGGAGGTTGGTATAGGCGGGGGCACATGGGCTCCCCATAGCCGTCCCCCTCAGCTGGTGGAAGAAGCGGGCGTGGAAAAGAAAATAGTTGTGGGTCAGGGTGAACTCCAGGAGGGACAGGACAAAGTGATTATGAGCATGATGATGTATGTCTTCAAAAAAAAGCCAACGGCCTCCAGACCCTTAGAATGCGGAATGGAGCTATAGAGTGATTCAACATCTATGCTGGCTAGAATGCAATCGGGATCCATTGTGATGTTATCAATCTTCTGGAGAAAGTCCATCGTGTCCCTAGTGTATGCTGGTAGGGACACGACGAACTCCCTAAGCACCTGATCAAGGTACACTCCACAATTTTGTGTAAGGGAACCCACCCCCGAGACGATGGGGCGTCCTCTCAGGGGGGAGGTCCCCTTATGCACCTTAGGCAGGCCATAGAAGGTAGGGATGCACGGAAATTTGGGGAGGAGAAAGTCGTATTCAGAGGGGGAGATCACCTTATCCGCCAACACCTTATCGAGAATTGCAGTGAGCTCCTCTGTAAATTGTATAGTCGGATTACCGGGGAGAATACGGTACCCCTCTCTGTCTTTAAGGAGATCAAGACACATTTTCTGATAGGTCTCATGGTCCATTACTACGATATTTCCCCCCTTGTCGGATGGTTTAATGATCAAATTAGTATCCTGTTCCAAAGATCTCAAAGCCTGTGTTTCTGAATGAGTCAGGTTAAATTCTTTAGGTTTCAATTTTTCTAACCGTTCAAGTTCAGACGATGTCATTTGGAGAAAAATGTCGATAGCATCATAGTTGAGGGGCGGTGGTAACTTAGTACTCTTAGATCGAAGATCAGTGAATGGTCCCTGGCCAGGGGGTCGGCGTCCTTCGGAGTCTAGTTCCACTAAAGTTTGGAAGTCAGCGTAATCAGATTCATCCAGCCCCAGTCTCTCACATGTTTGTCTGTTGGTATGTTTGAAGAATTTATGCCACTTCAATTTGCGGCTAAACAAATTGAGATCTTTGGTCCATGTAAAGAGGCTGAAGCTGGTAGTAGGTACAAATGTAAGACCTTTACTGAGAACGCTGACTTCACTGACCGTTAGAATCCTAGATGTCAAATTAATAATCTGTAAATTATTGGTCAATCCTTCCCCGTCCTGCCCCTGTTTCGGAGATGATATGGCGGCTGACTCCTCTCTAAAAAAGAGGGAGGTAGAGCCAATGAGGAAGGGGCCGAATGTGGCAAGGAGGCAGAGGTGGAGGAAGAGGGGGGGATGTGAGAAGGTGTTGTATTTGGGTAATTTGGTTTTACACTGAATCCCCGACCTCTCCTGGTATCCCTTCCACGATGCCATCCTCTCCCACGTCTCGAAGATCTACCTAGACCTCTGCGGGTAGGATTAAAGGAATGAGCCTCGGTATCCCAGGATTCTATATCTGACGAGGAAACCTCCGAGGTTGTTACTGCCGTATTCCCCGGATCCTGAGAATAGGCCCTATTTTCCTTAAATTCAGATAGATCTCTTATGAACTGTCTGTGCTTCCTATCCTTAATGTGATTTTGGAATTTTTCTACCGAGGTCTGTAATGCTGACTCGCGTTTATTGAAATCAGGGTCACTCCGGAATTTCAACGCTAGATCAATCTGTGTTTGTAAATCAACAGATGTTTTATCAAAGACGGTTTTTACTTCAAGAAGAATATTCATTAGCTTTAGGGAACTTGCAGTTAGTACCTCCTCCCATTTAGTCAATAGGGTGGGAGATGAGATACGTTCCGCTGGTTTGATCTGAATGCGGAGACCCCTTGGTACAATTTGATGTTCAATGTAACTCTCGAATGACTTCACCTCCCACCATGATTTGATATTTTCCTTATATCTAATGTATAGATCCTTAAAAATTTGTTTGCAGGATGACACAGTGTTTGATTCTGGGATATCACTATCTGAGAAAATATCCTTGGCCTCATTGAGTCTGTGGCAGCTGAGGGGTCAGAGATACCGGTGCAAGCACCGTGGGGAAGGAGGTGGTCAGGAAGTCCAAGGTCAGAGCAGGCAGCGATCAAGCAAGGTCCGTAAACGAAGTACAAGGTCAGGGGCAGACAGCATACAAGCGAAATCCAAAGCAGAACTTCAAAAACACCTTCACACACAGAAATAAACAAGCTAGTGACCATGAGTTGCTAAGGCATCTTCCCGGGGTAGGAAGCGCCTTTAAATACTTCCTGCAATCCAGTCATAGGCCGGTAAGACAGAGGGCGTGTACATGCTGACTCACAAGTGAGAAGAGACACGCCCATGCAAGCCCTAACAAACAGTTCAGGTCTCCAGCGGGAAGTAAACTCTGGCATGGAGCACAGATGCAACAGTTAAGCAACCTGCTGCCTGCGCTTGTCAGCACAGTGCATAGCAACAGGAGGGAAAGAGGGAGCCCGTGCTCGCGGGTAGGGGCAGCAGCACCGGCACGGACTGCTGGGATAACAATGCTGCTGCCACATCATCACTCTGTGGTCTCCTCATGCTGCTGCCAGCTTAGCACTATATCACTGGGCCACTTTCTGGTCTCCTCATGCTGCTGCCACCTCACCACTATGTCACTAGGCCACTCTGTGGTCTCCTCATGCTGCTGCCACCTCAACACTATGTCACTGGGCCATTCTGTGGTCTCCTCATGCTGCTGCCACCTCAACACTTTGTCACTGGGCCACTCTGTGGTCTCCTCATGCTGCTGCCACCTCAACACTATGTCACTGGGACACTCTGTGGTCTCCTCATGCTGCTGACACATCACCACTCTGTCCTCATGCTGCTGCCACCTCACCACTATGTTACTGGGCCACTCTGTGGTGTCCTCAAGCTGCTGGCACCTCACCACTCTGTGGTCTCCTCATGCTGCTGCCACATCACCACTCTGTGGTCTTCTCACGGTACTGCCACCACACCACTCTGTGGTCTTCACATGCTGCTGCCACCTCACCACTATGTCACTGGGCCACTCTGTGGTCTCCTCATGCTGCTGCCACCTCACCACTCTGTCATTGGGCCTCTCTCTGGTCTCCTCATGCTGCTGCTACCTCACCACTATGTCACTGGGCCACTCTGTGGACCTCTCATGCTGTTTCCACCCTCCACACTCCATGACTGGGCCACTATTTTGCCTTTTTGGCCTGGTTGACATAATTATTTATTTGACCCTTCTTCTGATCTGTCAGAAGGAAGGAAAAATGGGACGCACGGATCCTGTCTATGTAGCAGCCTGTATGACATGGTCCCTATTTTGCATCAGAATTGGCTTATGATTTGGTAGCCAAAAGCAGGAGTGGGTAGAAAACACAGAAGACATGCCAATATTCCATTCAAGTGGCATCTCTGTTTTGGATCCATATCTGTTTTTGTTGGCTTTAGCAATACGGATGGATTACTGACCATATGCTGACCGAGTGAAGGTGGATGCTCAACAGACAGGATCTGTTTTTTGGGGGTTATTGTTCTGACAGATCAGAGAAGGGGAAAATATTCAGTGAAGTCAACACAAACTTACTGCTGACACCCTCTCCACTCTGTCAGGGAGTTCTACTTGTATAAGCGTTTAATAGAATATATATCAAAATATACTCTGGACTGTGCTGGGTCGCTTCTGATGATTCCTCCTCCAACCTCTCTCAGCCTGGCCACTGCCAAGGGGGCTAAAATAGAAGCTACATGGTGGACTTGTCTGACTCTCTTCACTGCACACTTCCTCATCACTCCTCTTGTTCTCCTCCTAACTTCCTTACTGTGTCTAGCCTGTCCCTTTTATATAGGAACTAGCTTAAGGACCCGGCTTTGCACGGGTATATTTAATTTAATGTTTGTGTGTGTCTTTAAAAGATATCGACAATATCCACTATAACAGTGACATCTACAGTACCCCGCCCCTTAACAGTGACCTCCACAGCCCCCACCCCTTAACACTGACACCCCCACAGTGCCCCGTCTCCTTAAAATGGGACCTCCACAGCAGCTCACCCCTTAACTTTGACCTTCACAGCAGCCTGCCCCATTAACAGTGAGTTCGACAGCACCCCACCCCCTTGGCAGTGACCTCCCCAGGGGCCCGCCCCCTTAACAGTGACCTCTATAGCACCCGTCTTTTAACACTGACTATAGGTTACAGTCCCCTTAACTGACCTCCATCATTCCCGGGCCCCTTAACAGAGACCTCCACAGCAACTTCCCCTTTAACAATGACTGCCACAGTACCCCAATCCCTTAACAGTGACCTCCACTGTGCCCTCCTCTTCAACAGTGACCGCCACAGTGGCCTGCCCCCTTAACAGTAACATCCAGAGCACCTTCCCCTTTAACAGTGACCTCTGCAGCGGCCGCCCCTTTATTATTGGGCTCCACAGTACCCTGTCTCCTTAACAGAGACCTCCACGGCACCTGCCCCCTTAACAGTGACCTCCACAGCGGCCTGCCCCTTTAACAGTGACCTCCACAGCGGCTGCCCATTTATTAGTGACATTCACTGTACCCCTTAACAGTGATTTCCACAACACCCCGCCCTCTTAACAGTGGCCTCTAAAGCAATCTGCCCCTTAACACTGACCTCCACAGAGCTTCGTTCGCTTAAAATGTGACCTCCACAACACCCCTCCCCCTTAACAGTGACCTTTACAACACCCTGCCCCTTAACACTGACCTCCATAGCGGACCACCCCCTTAACAGTGACCTCCACAGAGGCCCGCACCTTTAGCAGTGACCTACACAGCGGACACCCCTTTATCAGTGATATCCACAGTATCCCATCTTCTTAACAGGGATTTCCACAATAGCCCACCCCCTTAACAGTGATCTCTACAGCACCCCGCTCCTTTAACAGTGACCTCCACAGCAGACGCACCTTTATTAGTGACATTCACAGTACTCCGTCTTCTTAACAGTGATTTCTACAACACCCCGCCCCCTTAACAGTCGCCTCTACAGCAATTTTCCCTTTAACACTGACCTCCATAGCGCACCGTCCCCTTAATTGTGACTTCCACAGCAGCTTGCCCTTAGGGTGGCCAGAGGTCTGGTTTTAGGCCAGAGAGTCTGGCTTTCAGACTCCCTGTCCTGGACCCTCCCACCCCTGCAGCTGACAGAAGTAGATTTTTACCTTCATTCTTTCAATCCCCGTTGGCAGCGCAGTGGGTCGGGGGCATGGCTTTGTAAGCCGTATACAGGTGTGGGCTCCCCAGTATACGGCGAAGTAGGAAAACAACTCCCCCACCAGCTTTTACCAAAACAGAATTTTACTTAAACGTGCTAATGAACACAACCACAAATGCTGGAAACCTCCAATAGATTTACATACACCTAGCCCGAAGGCTGAGACCCTTTTGCTGCACAGCGTGGCGCCCTCTGATGGATGCAGGAAGAAAAAGGGGTTATTTACCTACTGGCGGGCGTGACTAAACTGAGTTGAGCGAACCCGAATTGTATAGTTCGCGTTTATACCTAACTTTACGGTTTTCCACACCTGGACCCGAACCCGAACATCTCCATAAAATTTGGGTTCAGGTTCGTTGTTCGACGATTTCTTCCCGCTTTTTGAAAGGCTGCAGGGCAGCCAATCAACAAGCGTTTCACTACTTTGCCCTAAGAAGCCATCACAGCCATGCCTACTATTGGCATGGCTGTGATTGGCTAAGTGCAGCATGTGACCCAGCCTCTATATAAGCTGGAGTCACGTAGCACCGCACGTCACTCTGCTGCTCTTAGTGTAGGGACAGGTTGCTGCTGGTGCTCTCAGGGAGAGATTAGGGAAGAAATCTGTTGAACTTAGTGGTTTAAATCATCAAGCTACAGCAACTATTGAGGGTGCTATGCTACATATTTGTATCCAGCCCTGAGCTCAGTGATACTGCAAAATAATTTTTAATCCATTTGTTACTGAGGTGGGGGTCAGCAGCCATTTTAGCAACTGCAGTGTCCTTGGAACTGCATGTGACCTGCATGTGTGCCAGCCTGCCAAGGACATCAGTCTAATTTTTTTTGGTAGCTCAGTGGAGGAAAAATTCCTTTTTTCTGGCAGGTCAAGTCTCCCTACATTACCTATTTTATAATTTTAGGGTGACATAGTACATTTCTGTAGTTGGGGGAATAAACCCGTACTGTCGTACCACAGAGCATGTTTGCATACACCACTGAAAAAACTATTTTCAAATTTTGCGGTGACATAGTGCATTTCTGTAGTTGGTGGAATAAACCCGTACTGTTGTACCACAGAGCACGTTTGCATACACCGCTGAAAAACCCATTTAAAAATTTTGCGGTGACATAGTGCTTTTCTGTAGTTGGTGGAATAAACCCGTACTGTCGTACCACAACGCTGAAAAAAATGTTTTAAGGGGGCGTGGCTAGCGGCACATGGAGACAGACGGCTGAGTCCTGAGATCCTGAGCCATCGGCACTAATACAGCAAAAAACAGCCCGGCAAGTCCACACATCTCCCTGCTGTGATCACCAGAGGACTGCCTGAGCACCCTGCAACAAGCGGTGGAAGTTTCAGCCATGCCGAGGGGTAAGAGACGCCACAGCCCGGGCAAAATTCACCAGCTTCTTCCCTGCTGTGTGCACGCTCCAAGATGGCGATTCTCGTGCTTCAGCAGCTGCAGTCAGGTCGGCACCTTCTCCCTCCTCAGCACAATCTGTGTCTCCTCAGACAGATCTTCAACCTCCTCCTATGCCTCAGTATTCCTGCACAGGTCACATATTCTCCCCAGCATGACCTTTCTGTGCAATTGCGGACAAGAATAGGACATGTTCTATATTTTTGCGGATCCGGAAGTGCGGATCCGCAATTCCGGATCCGAGCAGGACAAAGTCTGTCCCCATAGAATTGACTGTATCCACAATTCCATTCCACAAAATTTAGCGGAACAGAATTGCGGACTTGTGAATGAGGCCTAAGGGTCCCTTAGCGATCGCAGCTTTACAGCTTTTCCCTCTTTTTTTTTTTTTGCACATTTTTTAGAGATTTTTTCATCCACATTGATCAATGTGAATGAAGAAATCTGTGACGTTCATTTTTTTCATTTCATTTTTCATTTACGTGTAATGATTGCGGAGACCCTCAAACGCCAGGGCAGTGGAAAAACCTCACAAGTGACCCCATTTTAGAAAGTAGACACCCCAAGGTATTCGCTGGGGGGCATAGTGAGTTCATGGAAGTTTTTATTTTTTGACACAAATTAGCGGAAAATGAAATTTTTTGAAAAAAAAAAATTCAATTTCCGCTAACTTGTGACAAAAAATAAAAAATTCCATGAACTCACTATGCCTCTTAGTGAATACCTTAGAGTGTCTTCCTTCCC
>CM065590.1:286596851-286616599 GCA_033119425.1 Bufotes viridis
AGCTAAGATGGCACAAAATTTTCTGCGCTCTGATAAAAAGAGAAGTCTTGAACTTGGATTGGAACCAAGTGACCTAATAGGCTATGACGCCTTGTTAGACCTATTGGATGATAATGAGCATCCTCCGGGTCAAGGTCCATATACTAACCTTAGAAATAAACGCACCAGAATGCCTCCGAAAACACTGGGTGAGGCTCACATAGATCTATTCCTGAGATCAGTAACTCGGGACTTAGGGAACACGATACCCACGCCAACGGGGGTAACAAGAACTATACATCTAAGGTGATGGAAACACTACATAACTTGAGTAACAACAAGCACCTTATCTTCAAACCATCTGATAAGGGGGGCAACGTTGTGGTGATGTCCAGCCAACAGTACTGTGACATGTGTCTATCCCTTCTGTCTGACAAATCCAGTTATGAACTATTGAAACAGGATCCAACTCAAATGTATTCACAAAAACTATCCCATATCCTACAGGAGGCCCTTGAGGGGAGACTCATTGACCGACATGAATGTGACTATCTTGGACCATCTAATCCTAGGGTGGCTACCTTCTATTGCCTTCCCAAGGTCCATAAAGGCACTGTCCCCCTCAGGGGTCGACAGATTGTATCTGGGATAGGAGGTCTAATGGAACACGCGGGAACGTATATTGACAGTATTTTACGCCCGTTCGTCAAATCCTTACCCTCGTATCTTCGGGATACAACTGACCTGCTAAAACGGATCGAAGATATTACCTTGGATCCAGGATTATGGCTGGCCTCCATTGACGTGGAGGCCCTATATACTTCGATTCCACATAATAAAGGTCTGGCAGCAATAAAGTACTTTCTAGATACGAGATCAACCGATCTTAAGAAGCACAATCACTTTGTGATTAGGCTTCTAGACTTTGCTTTGAACCACAATTACTTTGTGTTCAAAGGTCGTTTCTACCACCAGCTCAGGGGCACAGCGATGGAAAGTCGATGTGCCCCAGCTTACGCAAATTTGCTCCTGGGCTGGTGGGAGGACACTATTCTATTCATCGACGACATCCTGTTATTCTGGTCAGGGACCCCGGAAGATTTCAATTCATGCAGGACTTAATATAAATTATATCGGTTTATTTTTTACATACGAACTACAGCATCAGTCCATAAACTTCCTGAATCTACATATCACCAAGAATACCAACAACACCTTAACAACTACATTGTTTTGTAAGCAAACTTCAACCAACAGCCTGCTCAGATGGGAAAGCTTCCATCCCAGGCCACTAAAACGGGGTATCCCAAAAAGGCAGTTTTTGCGAATACGCAGAAACTGCTCAGACCAGACCGAATTCAGTAGTCAAGCCTCTATACTGTTTCATCGCTTTAAACAGAGGGGATATTCTGATGATTGTCTCTATGAGGCCTGGAATTATGCTGGCTCTAGGGACAGATCAGCATTAATTCACTCTGTGGGAAGGAGTAGAACATCACAAGACGTCATAAGGATTATAGGCACATATGACACCGAGTCCAACCAGGTCCGTGAGATATTGGGACGTTATTGGTCACTAATAAAATCTGATCCAGACTTGACAGATCTTCTCCCGGAACATACCTCCATTACCTTTAGACGTGGACGCAACATAGGGGATCAATTAGTACATAGCCACTTTGAGGCATCCCCGGCTCCCAGCACGTGGCTTGTGGTTAGGAGGAAAGGCACCCACAAATGTGGAAAATGTAAGGCGTGCTCCTTTATTGAGATAGGAGATTCCTTTACAAATGCCGAGCGAAACTACATGTATACAGCCGGAAGTTTTGCCAACTACAACACTACTGGTCTGGTATATATGGCCTTATGCAAATGCGGTCTGAGATATGTTGGGAAAACATGTCGGGCCTTTAAAAAGAGAATATTGGAACATGTGGGAGACATTCGCCATAAACGCGATAAACTACTGTCTAGACACGTTGCACTCCAACATGGAGCAGATCCGAAAGTAATACGTTTCTCCATGATAGAGACAATCAAGCACTCTATCAGGGGAGGGGACATAGATATCATCCTGAGACAAAAAGAGTCCAAGTGGATTTACATGTTAAACACTATGTGCAGTGTCCCAGGGGGTCAGTAGTGTAGCTTTAGGTATGCTGGGCTTTGTAGTGCAGGGCAACCTACTAACCTGGGACTGACTGCCGTCTTCAATCAGGTCAGCACTGGAACAGGCAGGTGATGAATGTCGTGACGCCAGTGCCAATTGAACGGTGGCACACCGTGTAGTGACAGGTGGAATAATTGAGGAATCTTTATATACTTGAATAACAGGATAACTTTACTGAACGTAGTTGAAGATAGATGAACAGTCAGTAAGTACAGTTCCAGAATATTCCACACGTTACAATACAGTCACAGCAGTGGTTCAGGCTATCAATCACAGTCGCAAAAGCTATCTTCAAGACAGGCCTCCTAGGATCAGGGCTTTCCTCTTACTCTGAATGCAGCAATACACTTTAGGCAACTGTTCTCTCTCTCCAGGGATACTTGTCCTGCTTGCAGCTTGACTAAGGAGGGAACTCTTCTCCACTAGTTCTAGGGTCTGGACTGCTCCTCCTAGGGAATGAATCTTCCTAGGCTGGACCCTCTCAGGCGACAGGGCCTGGGCTGACTTCAGCGGGTACAAGGCCTGAGGATGCATTACATTACATGAGGATGTTTTACACCAACCTCCCCATGATTGAGGGGAAACGACCGCACACAAGTGACCCTTCTGTAGTGACGGGCATTACAACTCCCGTACACTACATATGTCCCCACTAGGATTAAAGGAGAGTATCGATTATTCTTGTTTTTTATAGCTGACCATACTATCATTTATTAAGGAACAGGTGTTAACCATAATACAGTACTATATTGAGGAGGGGGAGGTTTGTAGCTGTCTCCTGGACTGTATGTCTTCACCATTCCTTGTACTTAACATTGTAAATATGAATGAACACTTCTACCTACACTGATCTGACACAGAAATTGAAAGAATAGCTACTATATTTGCAGGACGCCTGACCCTATCAGTGGTGGCTGTCCGCTTTGCAACTGTGCTTTAGTGTAACTAGGGCCTTATTACTATATATTGACACCTCTGTCAATTTAGGGGTTAATTCACTGTGCGCATTATATATTATCAAATAATGGCGGCCGTCATATATGCTCTGACCTATATAGGCAAGCCTATTGCTCCGGTATTACGATGGAGTATATCTGTTGTTTTTATATACAATATATGACAGCACATACTTATGGTGAGTAGGATTACGTCACTTTAAATCGAATCACCCTCACATGACGCAGGCAACATTGCCATGGAGCGCCCTGACTCCATAGATTGACGTGGCAGGTCACGTGACTAACGCCAGTGCGTCAGGTTACCTAGTTACTGACCGATGTAGTACGGCGTACGCCACTTGCCCACGCCCAATCAGGGAGGTACAGAGACCGACGCTGGGGAGAGAGCCTACGCCTCCCACCAATAAATAACGCAGGCTATTTTGAATCAAGCCTCACGCGATACCAGATTACCTTACATACAGGACCAGTGAGGCGCCGACAACTGTGAGTTACCTAAACAATTAAGCGCTACAGGGAAGAGGTTAAGTACCTTAACTAAAAGCTCTGGCTAATATTGTCCATTGTTTTTGACTTCTTACAGACTATCCATTGGTCGCTAAAGGATTAGCAGGGACACACTGCAAATCTGGGTGACAGTTTGGGATTGTCCAAGCGTGGTCCGGGCACGCAAGTAGTATCACCTTACTTGTACTAAGCAGCAGATGTTATTACATATGTGTGACTTTTCATAGTGGCTTTCCCACCAACAGTATCTACTGGGATCACTGATGTCAACATGACTTGATAGTGGTTTGGTATCTTGACCCTATAGGGTCAATGTCCCATGCAGTGTTATCCCAGTTGTAAGAAACCACTACTATATAGGCGTCATGTGCTGTTCTAATGTCTGACAGGACAAGCTATTCTAAAATACATGAGACCTACTGGGTGATCTAATATAAGTAGCTGATATTGTGTCATTAAAATTAATGGCCTTGCTGACTGCTCTGCCATCCCTAATCTAGTACTGATGCCGAGTACGATATTAAATTAAATGTCCCCTGAAGAGCCCAATTATCAATATGGGTGAAACGCGTAGGGAACAGGGCGCTTACTTGCATGCCACCATCTTTGGCAGCTAATGTCTGTATATATTTAAAGGGAACCTGTCACCAGGAAATTCCCTGATAAACCAGGCATGCTGCCCTGTAGGGCTCACTCTGCTGAATATAATGATACCTTTCACTTGGTGATCTGGTGCTTTATTGTGGAGAAATAGTACTTTTAATCCATACGCTAATGAGCTGATTTAAGTCCAGTAGTTGATATGAGTCCAGCGTTTTTTCTATTTAGAGCTATAGCCACTCCCCTATTCACTTCTTCAGTTGTAAAAGGGGCGTGGTTTATTACATCATTTATTCATTTTAATAACTGGAGGGAAAATGAATAACAGGGAATGCTTAGGTAATAAAAGGGGGAGGAATATACTATTGAAGTTAGTAATTATAATAAGGGCTAGTTTGTTCATGGGGTGATAAACACATGATGGCTGATAAGGGACATGTCGCCGTGGGTATGGCAGTTAGGCTTTAAAGTGAAAGGCAGCAAGGCTTGTATTGGCTATAATGCAGGTCATTTTTTAAACCACGCCTCTTTTACAACTGAAGAAGTAAATAGGGGAGGGGCTACAGCTCTGAATAGAAAAAATGCTGGACTCATATCAACTACTGGACTCATATCAGCTCATTAGCATATGGATTAAAAGTAATATTTCTCCACAATAAAGCAACAGATCACCAAGTAAAAGGTATAATTATATTCAGCAGGGTGAGTCCTACATGGCAGTGTGCCTGGTTTATCAGTGAATTTCCTGGTGACAGGTTCTCTTTAAATCACATTTATATCAATATATGTGTTTGGCATCGCAGTATATACACTTTTATGTGCTGATATACATATAATCGATGTATCGCTAACACGAGACATCTTGAGCAAGTGTTTATCATCATATAAAGCATCCACAGTTGTGGTGTTCCATTGCTCTATGTACTAATAGTTTGTTTGTTTTTTTGTGTACTCAGAACAGGCCACCATTTAGGTGTACAACACCAATAAAGGGTTTGCCTAGGGCCTATTAGGAGGTTCCTGAATGCGGGATCGTCCCTATCGGGGCGGTTCTTCCGTTTATAGGCAGGGTCCATCAGTATAGGGCCACATACAGGGATAGGCCCAGTTCATCAACAGACACCCTACCTGGATTACTATGTACTTACTTTAATTACAATTATCACGGAGGAATAGACATGTTGCAAACAGCACTATAGTACATATCCCTGATGTGTCGTTTTCATGTATTTTTGTTTTTGTTTCTTTTTTCTATGTTTTTTCTGTCTGTGGGAGATATTTTATATGTAATTTATTAAAGGCTACGTTTTACAACAGGAGGAACCCTGTGATTACACTATATTGTTCAGTAAACTCAACTGCTGGGAAAGAACCGTTCTCTGTGTCTGTGTGGCATCGTGTACCCTCTGTACCTGTGGGCCCAGCCCTCGGTCTTATTTCACACCTGCAACCGCCACATTGTTACACATTTTTACTATGTCTACTATTTATTTAGTGAACAGATCTTCCTGCTCTTGGAGATAAAACCAGATGACGTCATCGCCATAAACTGCCACAAACTACGAGGAGTCAGCAGCTGCCAACATGGAGCAGATATCAAGATGGTGCAGAAGTGTCCGAGCGGAACGCGTTGTGTCCACAGAAGGGACTGGAGAAAGCTGGAGATGATCTTCCCCTGGAAGCCACAAATCATCCGCAAAGAATCTGAAAAAAAGAAATGAAAACCTTAGAGACGCAACAGGATCTCCTGGGAGTAATGTCTACATTAACAGGATCCTCCAGAGCTGAACTCCAGAAACTGCTGACATGAAGATGGAAGATGCAGAATTGCCACCATGTCCAGAGAAATCTCCTCCTGGATGGCACAATTCACCTGCACCTCCTTCTCATGACTAGGTTGGGGTGTAAAGTTCTGTGTTGCGGCCAGGACTTGGTGCCCCTCACTAGCCCCATGGTTCATTCTCTGGAGATGTGTCAGCAGTGGATGAACCGGATGTAGTAGGATTAGAGGTACAGGTACAAGGGGGGGAAACCAAATGGAAAGTCTATTCACCTACCGTGATGTAGCGGACTATCAGAGCTGAGACTGTAGAACAGGTGTAGTGATCAGGAGGATGGTCAGACAACCCGAAGAGGAAGAATGAAGATGTAGCAGGGCTGAGTATGCAGTACAGAATCAGGAGGCAGAAGAGTAGTCGTACGGTCCAGGGGTCAGCAACGAGGGTCAAGCAGAGCCGAGTGCGCGGTACAGAAACAGGAGGCAGAAGAATTGTCGTACAGTCCGGGGTCAGCAACGGGGGTCAATCACAGCCGAGTATGCGGTACAAAAGGATCATCCAAAATCATGGTCAAAAACAGATCAGGTCATAACTGAAATTAAATAGAAAATCCTGGATCAGAACCATTGCTACCAGGTCGGGTGAAAGACCCCAATAACTGGTCCTGAGGCCAATATACACGGAGGTGAAAGAGAGCGCCCGGTGTGCATTCTGGAAATGCTCCACCTGACAACCCCTCCAGCTCCATGGTAGTCAGCTGATGAGGTGACTTCTGTGTAAGGGGCTTATTCTATACAGGGCACACAATCCACATACCATATCCATCCTCCATTATCTGGTCAGCAGAGGGGAGCGGCACAGGGGGCAGACTGGATTTTCCAGGAGCCATGGTGTTATGCAGGCTCCATGGAAATCATGGGAGCAGGGGAGATTGGTGATTGACTCCCCGACCTCAAACTCCAGGAGGCAGATGACACACCCTCCTCTGGAGCCGGCTGTGCCCATGATGGAAATGGGCAGATCCTCCAGTGCCTGGTGTAATTGGCGCACTGCCTGTCGGGTCCTCCTCCAGCCACTGGTGTTATCGGGGGCAGTAGATGGTCTTCTGCGTCGCCCTGCAGTAGATGTCCGCTCCTCTCCTGGCATGGCTGTCCTCCGTCCATAAGGCGCCGGTCGAGCACGACGTCCTGTGCTGTGAGTGGCGCCATTATATGTGGCAGGCTGTCCTCCAGGAAGACCACGGGTACGAGCGGCTCCTCCCAGGGGGCGCTCCTGAGCTGATGTTCCTGCTCTGTGTCCTAATAATAAGACATCATATAAATAACTAAAACGTCCATATAACCAACCCAACAATTCCACCTAAGGCCGGGATTGGTAGGTACCAGAACATGTATGTTATGTAGGAGATCACTTACCTCTTCGGGTAGAAGTTCTCACTCTCTCCATCAATAAAGACTCTCGATACAAAATATAGAAGCTGAAATTCCCAAAAATGGGGAGCAGTCAATGATATGCTGCAGTCTCCTGAGCAATACCAATACAACTGCACAGAAATGAGGGTTTCGATGCCAGAGATAGAACTCCTGAGTGATGTCACAGTCACTTGGTGGGGGGGGAGCCATTCTAGAAGGGGATGACATCACAAGTAATGCCAGCCAATGGCTCAGTCCAGAATATGGAAAAGTTTTAAATAATATGAAACATTTATTAATTTTTTTACATAAATCAGTACATTCTAACTACAACTCCCTGCAGACCTCGTACCTTTGGATTTATGACATGCAGCAGCCAATGATGTTCTACCTTCTAAGGAATTACAACTCCCAGCATAGCCCCAACCACTGGGTGTTATATCTGAATGATATGTGGTATGCAGGGCCCAGGGCTAGGAATATGTATATATATAAAACATTATGTTTTTCATAAAGTCTTTAGAGATTAGTAATCAGCACACATGTTTTGTCTCTTATAATGGACCATTCACATGCTCCTGTAGCAGGGTCGCCAACCTCCCTAAATATTTTCTGGACAGTTGAGCCAAAAATCATACAGGACACACCCATTTATACAGAGCATGCCCCTAAATACATTCAACTACATTTGACAGTCCTCAGGATTAAAAGGGGTCTTCCCATGTCAGAAATGTATGACCTATCCACAAGATACAGCATAGGCGTCCAATTCATGGAAGTCCCACCACTGGGACACCCCATAAGAATCTTTTCTTGTAGCTTTGCATTGTGTCATTGCTCTGTTATTCCACCTAGAAACGTATCAATAAATTATAAACTGGTTGCTACCATTTTTCATGTCAAAGGGGCGTGTCCCCACAGTCTGATACTGTCAGCCCTGATTGTACAATGTCAGACTGTGCAGTTGGTAAAAGCCAAATGCCTATTTATTTATATATTTCTACTAGGAATAAAAGAGTAACAGAACAATACAAAATTCTTAGAAATTAAATATTCTTTTGAATTATATAATGGGAATACAAATGGTCACTAAAACAGACATGTCAGGAGAGGTCAGAGGCATAACTAGAAAACGCAGAGCCCCCTTCCCTGAGCAACTATATGACAACCCTCCATGGTACCTAGTCAAGACCACCCATTGTTGGCATACAACCTCCCACCCACTTATTCATATCAAAAGTATGAATGCGCTGGGCAGGAGGAGTGAAGAGTTTACATTACCGTATGCCACCTTACTGTCGCACACAGTAGTTGTTCCACCTTATTGTCGCACACAGTAGTTATGCCCCCTTAGTGTCGCACACAGTAGTTATGCCTCCTTAGGGTGGCCCACAGTGGTTATGCCCCATTAGTGTTACACACAGTAGTTGTGCCACCTTAGTGTCACACACAGTAGTTATGTCCCCTTAGTATCGCACACAGTAGTTATGCCACCTTGGTGTCACACACAATAGTTATGCCCCATTAGTGTTGCACACAGTAGTTTTGCCCCTTTATTGTTGAACACAGTAGTTATGCCTCTTTAGTGTCGCACACAGTAGTCATGTCCACTTAGTGTTGCACACAGTAGTTATGCTCCCTTAATGTCACACACAGTAGTTACACCACCTTAGTGTAGAACACTGCAGTTATGTCCACTTAGTGTTGCACACAGTAGTTATGCTCCCTTAATGTTGCACACAGTAGTTACACTACCTCAATGTAGAATACAGTAATTATGCCACCTTAGTGTCGCACATAGTAGTTATGCCCCCCTTAGTGTCGCACACAGTAGTTATACCCCTTTAGTGTCACACACAGCAGTTATGCCACCTTAGTGTTACACACAGTAGTTATTCCCCTTTGAGTCACACACAGTAGTTATGCCACCTTAGTGTCCCACATAGTATTTATACCCTCTTAATTCACACAGTAGTTCTGCACATTACACTAGTGAAGCCCCTGTGAAGTTAAGAAAATTAAAAAAGTAATGCTCATATATCCCCAGTCCCCCGATAAATGGAGCTGTCCCCAGCAAATGCAATGCAGTGACATCATGGCGCCTGCTGAGCTGAGCAGGAGATCACAGAGGACGGGGATCATGCTCAGCTCATAGTCCTACTCAGCCCAGGAGGTGTGATGACATCCCTGCATAGTAGCTATTGGGGAGACCACAGGCTGGGGATGAGGTCTGGGCTCCAATTGATGACTGTCACCCATTAGGTCCTGGTCCTCTCCCACCAATACGCACAGTAATTATTACCACTATAGTGGTAGTTCCGCCCCTGGGAGAGGTGACACGTTCTATTTTACAGGATTGCACTAAGTAGTGACAGGTGGCCCATATAATATACCGCATTTTAACCATGGAGCAGGGGCGGCTGTGAGGGATGGCGCTTCTGTAGAATCAGATACGTTTAAAACCTTTGTGTTGCACACAGTAGTTATGCTTCCTTAGTGTCGCACACAGTAGTTACTCCACCTTAGTGTAGATCACAGTAGTTATGCCACCTTAGTGTCGCACACAGCAGTTATGCCCCCTTAGTGACAAATACAGTAGTTATGCCCCTTAGTGTCCCACACAGTAGTTATGCTACCTTAGTAGTACACATAGTAGTTATGCCCCTTTGTGTTGCACACAGCAGTCATGCCACCTTAGTGTCGCACATAGTAGTTAGACCCTATTAGTGTACAACACAGTAGTTACGCCTCCTTAGTGTTGCACACAGTAGTTATGCCCTATTAGTGTACAACACAGTAGTTACGCCTCCTTAGTGTTGCACACAGTAGTTAAGATCCCTTAGTGTCGCACACAGTAGTTATGCCCCCTTAGTGTCGCACATAGTGTTTATACCCTCTTAGTTCATACAGTAGTTATGCCCCCTTAGTGTTGCATACAGTACTTATGCCCCATTAGTGTAGAACACAGTAGTTATGCCCCCTTAGCGTCGCACGCAGTAGTTATTCCCCCTTAGTTTCGAACACAGTAGTTCTGCTTCCCTAGTGTAGCACACAGTAGTTCTGCACCTTACATTAGTGAAGCCCTGTGATGTTTAGAAAATTAAAAAGTAATGCTCATATATCCCCAGTCCCCCGATAAATGGAGCTCTCTCCATCAAATACAATGCAGTGACATCATGGCGCCTACTGAGCTGAGCAGGAAATCACAGAGGCCGGGGGATGATGCTCGGTTCATAGCCCTACTGAGCCCAGGAGGTGTGATGACATCCCTGCATCATAGCTTCTGGGGAGACCACAGGTCGGGGATGAGGTCTGGGCCCCAAGTGATGACTGTCACCCATTAGGGCCTGATCTTCGCCCACGAACACGCACAGTAATCATTACCGCTACAGTGGTAGTTACGCCCCTGGGAGAGGTGACAGATAGAGGACATAGGACACATAACAACCCAACCATAAATATAACTAATAAATAAGACACCAACCACTTTGTTGGAAAAATAGGACGTGTTGCTTTATTATGGGGTTACCGCGGGGCTCAGGTCCGGATCTTCTTGACACTGCAGCAGCTGTCAAACATCCATCATCTGACAGGACCAGCTGGATCCGGATAAAACCAGGTAAGACCTGTCAAAATAGAAGAGGGGGGGGGGGGGGGGAGAAAACAACTACACAGAAACACTGAACCAACCAGAATATTAAAACCACCTGACAGAAAAAGTGCCCATGTGTCCATGTGTCCCCCAAGCGATCCACTCTGGGGGGCCCCTGCATGGAGGACATAGGACACATAATAACCCAACCATAAATGTAACTAGTAAATAAGACACCAACAACTTTATTGGAAAACTAGGACGTCTTGCTTTATTATGGGGTTACCGAAATTTAATGAACCAGTAAATCTCCACTTGATATGGACCAATATCAAGTACTAGACCAATAAAACCAATGACCACCAAGTCCAGTGGGTGACTTTTACCCACAAGGCCGAAGCTTAAAAGGCCAAGGCCTCCTGACCCCCCCCCCCAAAAAAAAAAAGCAACACAGACAATTCTCCAATGCATTATGTAAACCTAAATTAAAAATATCAAGACCTACATCAGACAAATGTACATCATCCGACCTATACAAACCAGGCACAAAACCTTCAAGGTCATCGTGCCTGTAACTAAGCCCTCCCAGAATAGGCAAAAATTTGAACATTGCTCTGTTTAATCTTTTTCTTATTTTTTTCGAAGGGTCGACCTTCAACAGACGACCAAAGGAATCTTTGTACAATTTCAGAGAAAATTATCTGGCAGCAAGCTTTTTATAAAAGCTAGAACATGCCTTATCTTCCACAGCAACTCCAATGTTCTAATTTTTCCTACATCATTACCACCTAAATCAGGGATCAGCAACCTTCGGCACTCCAGATGTAGTAAGGGCAATACATGATTCCAATGTAGACCTCTGACTCCCCACCAAAATATCTTAAACTGATTAGAATCAAAAGATATATTTTCAGTGTAATTCCTCTTACTGGCGTTCTTCTGGGCCCAATACACAAAGGAATGCCCAACCACCCAAACCTCAAACTGGGCATCTGAAAAATATAAGGAAAATAAATCTACAATAAGTCCGGCCTTATATAAACTTTAAAACGATTAGAATTCCAGCGACCTAATCTTTTTATAACTCCCTCCTCTAACCCTAACCCTGCTGCCTCCGTAGCAGCCCCAATACGAAATGAGTGAGAAGATATTTTTAAATGCCCTAATCCTAGTAAAGCAAGACTCCTCTTGAGCAACGCATTAAACTAAAACCTTGTCAAAGGACTCAGATCCTTGTGTAACAAAAAGGAACCTTGAACTGCCGGTCTAATGTGCAGCCAAGCTTTAACAGCTCTGACCGGACAAAGCCCAGACTGAGCCCAACTATTTAAAGATATCATTTGACCTCTCCCCAACTGATCTGTTTTGAAACGTCTGACTTTAATTAAAACCTTATCCTCATGAACGGCTACATCTGACAACAATAATCCAGCATCCTCTGATTTCTTAAGAGCAACCAGTTCACCAATTCTAAAGGCATGAAAAAATGCTAAAATAAATGCCGTTCTAAATAACACTAACTCAAATTGATCCTTAGCTACAGATGACAGCACCTCTATTAACCGTTGCAATAGCTCACAAGAAATAGGACGACAAACCCCACTACTGAATGTACTCTTACGGTAACCCTTTAACACTTGCTTGATGGAAAATGAAGAAGACAAGGGGGTTTGACCACCTAGCTTCTGAAAAAAGGAAACTCCGGCTAACAACTTAGAAATATGGGACGGAGATACATTTTTAATTAAGAGAGAGGACACAAATCCCAGCCCAACACTTTCAAAATCCACATTATCCTGCTGCTCCACTGAATTGACAAAATTTAACCAACTATCCCATGCCGACACATAAGCGGCCCACGTCCTTGGTGCCAAAGAATTACGGATACTGTTTACAATTAATCCAGCACCAGGTCCCATAAATGTGGGGGGCAAGGAACACCCACTTCTTCTGCAGCTGGAGCCAATTCCTGAAATCTGGACCACTGAAACCGAGATAGAGAGTCCGCAATGACATTAGACTTACCCTCTATATATTTAGCTTTTAACCAAATATTAAATGATAGACAACATAACACTAAATGCCTTAATAAGCGAACAGTCCTCTCACATTTTGAGGACAAAGTGTTAATTGCAAACACAACGCCCTTATTATCTGAAAAAAGGAGAATTCGCTTGTTCCTTAAAAAGCTACCCCAAACAACCATTGCCACTAATACGGGAAACAACTTCAATAACACTATATTTTTTGTAAAACCACTCTCTATCCAAAAGGAGGGCCATTCTTCTGCGCACCAATGATTATCCCAAAATGCGCCAAACCCACAGCCACCTGCCGCATCTGTATATAAATTCAAAGCATCAGAATCCTGAAATTCCTCCTGCCAGCAGCTCCTACCGTTAAACTTTGACAAAAACTCTAACCACATAGCTAAGTCATCCTTCAAAGGCCTGGTCAACCTAATGTGTGCCCATGGAGATTTCAAACCTCTAGTTGCAAAATATAATCTCTTGGAAAAAAAACGTCCCATTGGAATTATTCTACATGCAAAGTTTAAAGACCCCAACACAGATTGCAATTCCTTTAATGTACATTTAACCTTAGCCAACAACGATACTAAGCTAAATCTTAGTGATTCTAGTTTGGCCTCAGATAACTGAAATTCCATTTTTGTCGCACAAAGTAGTTATGCACCTTTAGTGTTACACACAGTAGTTATGCTTCCCTAGTATTGCACACAGTAGCTATGCCTCCTTAGTGTTGCACACAGTAGTTATGCCCCATTAGTGTAGAACACAGTAGTTATGTCTCCTTAGTGTCGCACACAGTAGTGATTCCCCCTTAGTGTCTCACACAGTAGTTATGCCCCTTTAGTGCTGCACATAGTAGTTATTTTTACCTAGTGTAGCATACAGTAGTTCTGCACCTTACCTTAGTGAAGCCCCCTTTTAACAAAATTAAAAAGTAATGCTCATATATCTCCAGTCCCCCGATATATGGAGCTCTCTCCAGCAAATGCAATGCAGTGACTTCATGGTGCCTGCTGAGCTGAGCAGGAGATCACAGAGGCCTGGGGATGATGCCTGGTTCATAGTCCTACTCAGCCCAGGAGTTGTGATGACATCTCTGCATTGTAAATGCTGGGGAGACCACAGGTCGGGGATGAGGTCTGGGCCCCAAATGATGACTGTCACCCATTAAGGCCTGGTCCTCGCCCACCAATACGCACAGTAACCATTACCTCTATAGTGGTAGTTCCGCCCCTGGGAGAGGTGACATGTTCTATTTTACAAGATTGCACTAAGTAGTGACAGATGGCGCATATAACATTCCACATTTTAACCATGGAGCAGGAGCGCCTGTGAGGGACGGCATTTCTGTTGCTTCAGATTGGTTTAGAACATCATTTTCATGCTAATGGGGGTGCAGTAAAGGGGTGTTCAGCAATTCAAAGAAATCTTGAAAACTCCTTTATGATGACACCTGCTCTTATCATGCACACACCTGCAAGAGGGGAAGAATTGAGAGGAGAATGCGAGTAGTAGTGGAGAGGATGGAGGTGGTAGTCCTCGGTCTGGGTCTGAACTGGTGGCTATGGTTGAACCTCTTTCCACCACAATTCCTTCACCCTAGGGCTGGTGCAGTTATGAGGGGGTTACTCTTCAGATGATGGAGGTAGTAGTCCCACCATGCACACCCTGTTTAGTGCCTCCCGGCTGTAGCAGGTGGGGTGCCCTTATGCACACGACCGTATGTATTTTATGGTCTGCAAAAACACAGATCCGCAAAAATACAGATAACGTATTGCATCCATTTTTTTTGGCGGATCTATTGTAATAATGTCGATCCTTGTCCAGAAAACACACAAGTATAGGACATGTAGGGAGCGGAGTGCTGTTGACGTCACAGTTAGGGAGCAGGTAGGGTAACCGTTCAGGCCACCCTCAAAAGACGGACTTAAAAAAATCCGCCTTAAGGTCCCGCTAAGCTGTGAGATGGGGAAACAGCTCTCTTTGTCTGAACACTGTTTGTGTAGATTAAATTAAATGATCTGGACTGACATTCTTCTGTTCAGCCACAAGATGCCGCTGTTTCCTAAACGCAGCTACAGACGGCATATATTTCCATATTCATGAGAGGTGGGGTTACACAGAGCCTGGAGAGGAAGAGAAAGGGAGCAGCCATCTTAGAGGGAGCTGAGACTGAGGAACTGTGTCAGCAGAGGATCCAATAGCATCCAGGTATGAGAGCATCTCTCAGTGACCAGAGGGGCAGCTAAGTGAAGCTGATCGTATCCAAGACCCTGATCCTGTCCAGAGGAACGAGTATTGCTTTCAGGAACGCTGATGAAAACTGAGAAGCAAAGCTACATACATTGCAGGAGGTACAGAGGTTTTTGTTCGGTTCAGAGTCACCAGCGAATGCAGAGCAGACCCGGGTTAGTAAATCTTGCACGCATCTCATTACAGCGTTGGCGCCTAGAGACTGAGACCAGGCCTGTAGTTAGTTAGATAGGGTCTCTGTTTGTGTCAGGCCACAAGTGTTGCTGGTTGTTCATTGCAAGGACTCCATAACTTAAAGTGACATTTTACATTGGAGAGCTGATAAACTTCCCACAAACTCAAGCCAGACTTACGTTTTGCTCAGAAGGAATAAGGCACGTGCTACAAGACCAGTTATGAGAGGGGGAATACTGTACAGCACTGTAAGATTGAAAGCTGTTCTGCTGCACTGCAGGTTAGCCCGCACCCATACAGTTATTTTTGTTTTTTAGCATAATAACTAGAGTTGAGCGAACACCTGGAAGTTCGGGTTCGCCGGGTTCGGCCAAACTTCACCGCAAAGTTCGAGTTCGGGACCCGAACTTGACCCCGAACACCATGGAAGTCAATGGGGACCCGAACTTTGGGGCACTAAAATGTCTCTAAAAAAAGTCCCTGAAAGGGCTAGAGGACTGGAAATTGAAGCAAAATGGGGGTAAGAGTAGGACAAACAAATTTGGATAGGGAAATAACTTAAAATAACATAAAATACATAAAAATTAAAAATAAACTTTCTAAACCTGAGCATAAGTGAGTGACAGTGGCACCTGCCACCTAGCAAACAGAGGATGTGGCAGCAACGCCACCACATCTTTCACCGTCACCAAGCATCTCCACACTATCCCATGGAAGCGTTCAGGTGTCCATCTCCCAATTAGAAAAAGCAATAGAAAGAGGAAGTACCCCCCCCCCCTACCCTGGCCCTGAATGCCAGGTTTTTAAAATTCCTGGTCCTTTAAAATGCTGGCATTCTGTCTGGTGGAGATGGATGGAGCCGCCACTACTTTTCCAGGCGAGCCATCACTTCCCTGTACAACCAAGTGGCGGACAAAATCAGGTGTGCACTGCTCAACGCTATCTGTGGCAAGGTCCACAACGCTGACACACTGGGTAAATGTAGTGGCGGCTGGGCCAGAGGCGGATAGCAGTTTGGCGCATGTCCTTCCGCCCCCGAGGATTGCAGGGCATTTCTATTTGGCTCCTGTTGCCTCCTCCTCTTTCTCGGCTTCCTCCTCCTCTACCACCTGCTCATCCTTTCAGCATAACACCTTCACCACCAACATCAGCACCGCCAGGGTGGAAATGTGAGATTGTGAAACAGCCATGTCTACATAATGTTTATACTGAGACTGTCATTTGGCATTCCGGGCACTAGAGGCCACTGTTCTGCAGCTACAGCCAGCACACTCTGGGATTTGGATATGCAAAACAGATACTGACTGAGACTGTGTGTGTGCCAGTCAGGGTAGGAAGTGATGATATGATATGGTGGAAGGATTATGCTGTGAGGAACTGAATCCGATTCCATCCTGGATTGCAGATGTCCAGCAGTTAATGGACACTCAAAAGAAGGAGAGTAACTGTTATATCCTTGTTGAATCCAGCTCTTTTGGAAGAGTGGTGGTCCCAGGAAGATCAGTTCAGTGTGTGTATAGAAGGCCTCACCATCAAGCTAGGCTGCACGGTTGCTGAGAGATCAGAGGCCATCCCTGGTAGGCTGCATCCTCGGGCCCAGAACGGACATAGGTCAGTGCACCCAGTTACGGATTGCAATATATTGTGTGGCGCCTGAAGTAACAGAGACTAGCCTAGGCCCTTGCATTAGTCAATTAGTTAGTTAGGAATATATAGTTTTGCTAGGCTTTTCTCTACGGGACTGCAGCGCAGTTATTGACTTGCAGGCTCTGCTGCGTCTGCCACCGGCTAGGGGGTGTCCTCTGTAGCGGCACAGCACGACTTGAAGGCTCTGCTGTGTCCGCCATCGGTTAGGCCTGTCCATAGGGCAGGGACATTGACTGTGGGTCTGTGATATAGTGTTTTTCTATGCATGTTTGCATTGTTCTGGTCATGTTTGTGATATTACTTTTTTTGCATAAGTAAAGTTTCTGTTTCCGCAATATTAAGCTGGTGTCACTGTCGCTTTTCTGGTCTGTGACTTCGCTGTATCCTGGGGAGCCCACCCCGGTACACGGCTTACAGAACGACAGCAGGCTGTTCTGAAACTCATCTGTTTGGGGGGTAAACCCCACACTGCGCAGGAGCTGTGGATGGGCATGGAACAACAGACCGATGAGTGGTTGGTGTCACTGAGCATCAAGCCTGGCCTGGTGGTGTGTGATAATAGGCGAAATCTCGTAGCAGCTCTTGGCCCAGCCTTTATGACACACATCCCTTGCCCGGCACATGTGCTGAATTTGGCGGTGCAGAAATTCCTGAACACCTGACAGTAAAAATCAATTCAGTTAAACCAGCGCTTAGTTTCTGGTGGGACAAACTTACTTTTTTGGGTGCTCAAGGACCCCTGCGGCCTGAGCCGCAGATGTGACAGGCAAATAATTTTATTAAATTTGTCGGTTAGATTGTTGGGTAACATTTCCATGGTCATCAGGACTTTTTATTATAAATCGTAACAAAAACTATACAAGGAACATTTAAAAAAGTGAAAATTAACACGACCAGACTCCCCCCCTACATTCCCTCCCCTCCTTTCACTCAAACCACTCATTAATTCCCATTCACAAACTATTTACAAATTTACTTGTAAACAACGACTGCCGAGTTGCCCACATTCTAACTTGTGCAGATTACTGGGTGGCCACCCTGCTGGATCCCCGTTACTCTTTGTTTTCTGTTTTATATTTCCCAATGTTTTGGGGTCCACCCCAATTTATTAAAAAAAAACTAAAAAAACAAAACATTGTTGTTGGTGACTACCTTTGGCTTCACAGCCAAAAAAGGCTTTATGTCAGGCAACAATGTAACCGCCAATTGTAATGAACTAAGTTCCCTGTCTGTTATGCAGTGCAGGGGTACTTTGAAAGAAAGAAGGGGTACAGATCAGCCAAAAATCTGAACGCCACCTAATTTACAGCATATATTTCCCAGTCAGTTATGCAGGGCAGGGGTAGTTTGAAAGAAAAAAGGGGTCATGGAGCATCCCCGTCATCAGGCATCTATTTGCCCCGCTAAAGGATTATTTTAAATGTGTATAAAAGCCACAAGGGGCCCCCACGCAGAATTATCATGAAGACATCATGGAGATTTTACAGGATATAACTACAGCACCCAGCAATGTAAATGCCACCGAATTTACAGAATATAATTCCCAGTCAGATATGCAGTGCAGGGGTACTTTGAAAGAAAGAAGGGGTACAGATCACCTAACAATCTGAAGGCCACCTAATTTACTGAATATATTTCCAAGTCAGTCATGCAGTGCAGGGGTACTTTATGGCGCAAGAATGTAACATACGATTTTTAGAAATTTACCTCCCTGTCACCTATGCAGAGCAGGGGTTTGTATACGGCAAAACTGGCAAAATGTCACCCACCAATGTAACAGATGATTTTTAGAGATTTACTGCCCTGTCACCCCGGCAAAACTGGCAATAAAAAAACTGTTTTTTCAGCGTTGTATGCAAAAGTGCTCTGTGGCACAACAGTACGGATTTATTCCCCCAACTACAGAAATGCAGTTTTTCACCGCAAAAATGTAAAAGTTTTTTCAATTCACAAATTTTTTATTAGAAAATCAGAGCATACAACATCTTCCACAGTATCACATTACAGTGAACTACAGTGTAATTTGCGCATCACATTACAAGTATTCAGGATAGAAGACATCGGATGAAAAGTTTTTATTTATATAAAAGAAAGAACAAGGCCGTGAAAGGACGACCAACAAACAATAATAAAAACTGCACCACATTTAAAATCAAACAATAGAACTGAGGTATGTATCTCCTACACTTGTAAATCCGGCAAAGATGGATAGTATTTGGATATATAAAATGCCCATTTCTGCCACCTGGTGCTGACACTCGATAACCGGCAAAGCTTTTTCGCAATCAGTAGTTCCATGCCATAATTATAGTGAACTTTAGAAATGATTTCTGGTATGGGTGGGATGTCCCTACTCTTCCACCTTTTAGCTATGGCGACTCTTGATACTGTTAGTATATGAAAAGCAATAGTTAGATACGCTATATCTAAACATTCCAGCTCCAAGGAGAGCAATGCTATTTCCGGGGACATAAGGAGTGCCCTCCCCACTACAGCACCTATAAGTGACAATATGTGGGACCAGAAACGGTTGACAGCAGGGCAGGTCCACCAGATATGCATTAAGGTACCAACGGCTGATAGGCATCGCCAGAAAACATTTGAGGTGGTTGGGTATATAATGGATAGGCGATAAGGGGTATAATAC